>JARPRH010017706.1:0-11209 GCA_031763665.1 Calameuta haemorrhoidalis
CATCCAGTTGCGTTTGCTGATTTTACGCGACCCCAAAGATCAGCACCTACGGTTGTGTTTCTCGATTTCACGCGTCCCCGAAAATCGACAGGATCCGTTAAGCTATCGCCTTTCCGATAGGTTCCGTCAGAGCTCTCGTTCTTGGTGGAGTTGGACCTGTTCCACCCCAACTCCCAATTTATACCGGCTCGTCAATTCCCGGTGATACAAGAATTGGCTGGCACCCGCCTGGCTTGCGGATGCATGAACGACGGGTGGACGAACAAAGGTAACGTAGGTTGGTTCTCGCTGATTAGTTCGTTCGCGGATTCTGCTATCGATATCGGGTCGAGTTAAGAAAAAAATACGTTACAAGTCATACATTTAAGATATGCTTCGTACCAGGTCTGACTAACATTTCGGAGAGCTAGAATGAACACTTTTGTTAACTTAGGATTAGTTAATAAAAAGTTTTGTCATGAGGAGTGGTGGCGCTTGAGGGGAACCCTTCCATTGCTATAAAAGCAAGCGCGTCCGAAGCTCCGGAGTTCAGTCTGCTGTAAGAGCGCCGGAAGGCTGTTGCACCGTACCTCTTAAATCGCGCCGTACACGTAATGTTACGAGTCGTAAGAATAGTTTGCAAGTTGTAATACTGAATAACAAATAGTTTTGGATTTTTTGTTATAAAATTGGACAAGCGTAGTTTATTTCTTCCTGCCTTGTAATTAAAGGGGGAAAATTAACAAAAATAGCGTGATTGTCTCAAACAAAGGATCCTCTAAGGGGTTGTTGCCGGGTGATTGTGAAGTGACAGCTGAGAAAGTGGAAGTTCCTGGAAAGGGAATAAATATTAAAAAAGGTATTCAATACCTACCTGGGCTGCTTTCCGTCGTTGGTGGTTGGTCACCTGGAAGAGAAGTGAATAATCATTAAAGAGATTATTCAAACACTTACTTACCCGGGTTGCTGCCGTCGGACACTGGAGTCATCGCTGGAACACCTGGAAGAAAAGGGAATAATTATTAAAGAGATTATTCAAATACCTACTTACTGGGGTTGCTGCCGTCGGACGTTGGAGTCATCGCTGGAACACCTGGAAGAGAAGGGAAAAATTATTAAAGAGATTATTCAAATACCTACTTACCGGGGTTGCTGCCGTCGGATGCTGAAGTCGTCGCAGGAACACCTGAAACAGAAAAAATAATCAGTGAGAGTGATTAACCTGAAGGAGGTGCCCTCTGCAACAAGTACAACAATAGTTACAGAGGACTCAAAGAGCAATAGGACGAATTCATTCCACGTTGTGCTTAATAAGCACAAAATAATTTGTGATCTTACAAGAAGGGACACCGCAATAGGACGGATCCATACACCACCTTGCTTGTAGTTAAGGTTAAACAACGCTGGCGACCATTAAAAAACACGAACCGCCGTATTACTTGTCTGGGAAAAATAAGGATACGGTCAACACAAGAGAGCATCTGAATCCAGAACACGCCAACATCTAGTGCGTAGCTAATTTAAACGGTTACAACCTAACCTTGCAACAGGTCGGAAACCTCCACCGCAGTAGAAAACACTACCTCTAGCCAGACATAGGTTCCGCGGTAAGGACACCTGTCACTGAGGAACCCCTAACACCTGTGTGGGTTCATATTCTAGTGTTCCGGCGCTCTGCAGTACTGGACAGTTAAAAGAACGATAGTGGGCGTCCATTTTGTGATACTTAGTTTTGCTAAATTTATCGAAATCACCCTTAATGTATTCCTGAACTCTAACTATACCTGAGCCATTAGTTACGGTTAACTGTAGCTTCAAATTTCACAGCCACTGACCTTTGCGAGTCCGTTTAGTCGGGGTTGTTCAAAAATAAACGAACGTTCCTCTAATTAGCCTTTCGGGGATGATGGGCATTTAATTATGTAAATCATCCACCTGTTTCTACTCTTCGATCTTTGTTTCACTCTTTTACGATTACCGTCGCTGTTACGAGGGTTTACCGTCTGTAAGAAACTGTTAAACACAGTCGGCCGATAATGCGAGCCTTTTACCGACCGCCGGGACGCATGAGTTACCATGGGCCGAACATCCGAGTTACCATGAGCTTCGTCGAGACGAATTACCATCGCGATGACCTTGCCTCGATATCCTACCGACTGGCGTACATCTACCGACCGCGGATAGTAATTAACGGCGCTGCCACCGGGGCGTCGCCACCCAGTATGTACCTGGCAAAGGGGCGGATCGTTTAATATAATTTCGACCAATAATTAATTAAGTTATCAATTGTTATTGCATAGCTACGATTCACATATGTACTATTACACGAAATTTGTTATGTATAACAAATAGAACCTTCTAGAACGAATTATCACCCTGGAAGGGGAAAAACAATTGTAATTACTTCGGCTTCCTGAGCAACGAAGTAACTCCAAATAAACAGTTCGCCAAGACCCACTGAAAAGGACACACGCGTTTTCATTGCTATTAACTTGAGTCTAATTATTACTTACCGTGTCCATTGTCGGCCACCATCTCCAATTTCCGAGATCTCTGGATCTCCTAGGAGGCATCGACTACTGGAGGGAGTGCATACCCAGACCGGGAAGTAGGACCAAGGCGCATTCTGGGCAGTTCAGCGACTCACTTCCAACATCCGAGCAGCTCTTCATTATTGGCTGCTAGTCCCGTTGAAGAGCCTGGCACGGCGACCTGCGAAGGATCACCGTCTGCTCACTCGGTCTTCAACAATAGTCCCTTCGAGGACGTTATTGGACTCTCTACTTACCTTTGCTCGGCGCATCTTCCTTCCGAGGTTTGCTGTTGCTCAGTCGAAGTACCTGGCTCGAGGATCTGCGAGGATCACGACGCTCTCATAGGACTTCGACAATAGTCCCTTCGAGGACGGGATTGGAATCTACTCTTCTACTTACTTGGCGCAGCTTCCCGCAGTGGTTTGCTGTTGCTCCAGACGAAGGTCTTCACTCGGAAAACTCCCAACCCCGGGAGTTGCTCAGGCGCTCTCATTCGTATATCACACGACGCCTCTGCAAGACACGAGAACTTCAGGGGAATTATACCGTCGTTTTAATATCTTACTTGAATTTAGCAGTGAGCTAATTACCACTACTTTGCACGTCCTCCTGACGTACACCGGAAGCCCTTACTCGATCACACCGAAGTATCCGCTTCGGATCTAGTCTTACGGTCCACTAGATCTTCCATCAACGGCTGGATCGAGAACCTGGAGAAGAGAAAATTATAGTTTGTTCTACTTCTACCAAGGTCAACGGGGGTGTGGAGTGTCACCAAGAACCAACCTCTGATCCCTGCATGACTGGAATTACCTTCGACCAGCCGCTCCAGACGTCAGCTCTAGGAGAGAAGGTTACTTCGGGCTCTAGCCTGGCTTAGGCTAGCCCTAGGGAGTTCCACCGGTCACAACATATCCTAACCTTGCAACCGGTGGGCGAAATACAGATTTCTTATGAAAAAAAGCCCTCCATGGGATTGATAGAAGTCTTTACCTATGTTCAAAAATATAAATTCTAATGTCATTTATAATATTGGGAGTCTAATAGACGAACAAGTGAAACACTATATTGGCCTAAGGTATAAGACGGGAGAGTTTTATTGTCTAGGTTAAAATTTAGCATTAAGCGTTATTAATGACTCATGGGTAGGTCAAGTAGGGACCATTGACATGCTTAGCCATCGGCAAAACCAGAGAACTATTCATTTAATAGGGTAGTATAGATAAGTACAAATATGTTATATATTCCAACGTTAATGTTCATTTGTGTTAAGTAACGAGTAAACAGGTCGAGACACATGTATGATATTGCATCGTTGATGTAAAAAAATAATAATTAGTTGTCGAGATAAAAAACCATACAGGGGTTAATTATTGTTGTTAAAAGGTTCATTTGCGTTTCCAACCAAGGATGAAAACTTGGTGACAGCATGAAATGTAATGTAAGATTATAAACAAAGAGGTTTGGTTGCAAGTACAAATTTCCATTGTTTAAACAAAGAGAGTGGATACTAGGGTCATTGTGAACTCCAGGCACGTGGATAAGGCGACAATGTGCCAAATAATGGACAATACTTCAATAGATACCTAGTTTTACTGCGAAACCAGAATAAACCGGTTATGACCGGATCTCTAAGGGCAATGCGCAATTAATCATATCTCATTAAGTAATTAAGTTAGACTGTAATCGAGTGTCAAATGTTAATCGGGTTGACCTAAGGATAAGAATTTTCTTTTACTTTTGTTAATAACAAATGTTATGTAAAAGTTTTGATGTACCTGGTTAATAACATTCCGAGAATTAAAACAAGGTTCATATGTGAGTTTAATCTTGATAATAGTTAGACTGACAAGGACAAAATTCATGGTTATCATTGTTTCTAGAAAATATAAAGTCAATTTGTTTAAATAATATAGTTATAAACAATTGAATATTCATATAATAGATGGGTAAACAGAAGCAGAAAGAATCAATTGATAAAATTCGATTTGGTTCAATGGTGTCAAAGTTTAGAAGTCAGGCAAACAGGTTCAAACCGGATTTTGACCGTTAGACAACAAGGAAAATTTTCCACAAAGAAAACTTTGGATACCTTGGAAATCTACAAAGGAAAACTGGATTTTCAATTCATTGGATAAAAAGGTATAAGGAAGTTCCTGACATTCAGGGATTCTAGTTTGAACTTCGATTAATTATTAACAATTGAAGTACTTTTGAAATAAACATGATAACCAGGAATAAACGGTCATAATAAGATGAAGTTCAATAATTAACAAATTCCGTCAAGATAAAAGTTGATAAAATTTATTATACTAATAATTTTATAGTCAACATAAATATTGTTGTAACTAATAGTTATAAGACAAATAGTGTTCATCATAAACCGAAAGTATCTAGAATAAGCTTCTAGGATAAAAAATTGTGATGATAATACTATACTATTAATAATTTAACGTTTTCACCGAAGAGTGGTTGGGGTGCGTGAGGGGTTCCCCTACACGGCTATATAAGCAGACGCATCGAGAGCTCGTGAGTCCAGTCCGTGGCAGAGAGTAGACCCGCGCGTTCGTTCATCGTACTCACTGTACATATCTATATACGCGTTGTCGTGATTTGTAATAGTAGTATCTATAAATAAATAGTATTTTGTGTGTTTATTTCCTAAATATTGTTTATTTATTTCAATTAACCCGAATCTACGTCAGTGACTAGAATTCTACGGATAATTCAAATCATTGGGTTAATGATTGTGGTGGTGTCGGATTGAGTGACGGGTCAGACCTTAAGTGATTGACAAGTTTCGATTAAACCGGACCTCATCTGGACAGCTGCTATCTCTGGAACTACCTGAAAATAAAGAAAGGGGGTTAGTTTTAAATAGTTAACTCTACTTACCTAGAACATCTGCTTCATCCGAGAATACTGGAGGACCTGCAAAGAAAGAAAAGGAGATCAGTTCGATTAGCAAATACTGATTGGATAAATAAAAGGTGCAATACGCGAATACTACTCAATCTTCTGAAGAACCTGAAGATACACGTGCACTCATACAGTGACGTGTTAGGGGCAAAGGGCTTGGTGGAAGGTGTAGCTGACCATTGGGGTGGTGCATCTAGAAAGTGAACACTTAAAGAAGATAACAACGGCTGACTCATTCAACTTCCTTGCTTAGTACACGGGTCAAATAAGCTGGTGACCGTACAATCATCGAACCGTGAGCCGTGCATACATGGGAGAGTGCATCTTTTAAAGAGGATCCATTGGAACAAGCATAACAGCATCTGCGATTGGCAAATAATTTTAATTAATTATTTAATGCTCATAAGCCAAAACACGGTTACAACCTAACCTAACCTTGCAACCGCATCCCTAGTTGAGCCCATGGTGGCGGACATATGGTAGGATGGTTGATGTTACTTTTAAAAAACGCATGAACAGTACCATAGATAATCTTGAATATAAAGTGCTGACCATTGTGTTAAGGCGCAAAGTCATTAGCTAAGACGATGGATTAAGGTGCGCTTACCCAATAAGACTGAGAACGGGGGACTGCCGGGAAATATAGGAACCGGGAGTGACCATGATGGTAGGCGAAGTCAAGGCTCAATAAGGAGGATAGATAAAGTAGGATAAGAGCACTAAGAGCGACATCGCGATCGTGACCAGGTAAGAAGTATCATGGTACGTAAGCAATAAGACAAAAGATCAAAGGCGAAACTTTTTTTGTTGTGATAAACAAGGTCGGACCGGGTGGTTCCAATTAGAATTCGTAAAACATGAGTCTTTTCATTCATCGGCAGGACTTCGGTGCAAGGACCTAAGAGATGTATTGTTTGATATATCAATAGCATCAGTATGGTAACGATAACCAAAGAACCAGGTTGGGTTCAAAGTTACAGAGTTTATTAAAGGCTCTCGTGCCTAAAGTGATAGTGCGGAGCTTGATTTTTAATAAGAGTATTATCATATATTGCTTACTTTAAGACTTGTATCGTTATCAGCAGTCAGATCAAAGGCGGCGCCTAGGATAAAGATGCAGTTATGATGAAAGATGGCGGATCCTTGCCCAGAGGGGTTTTGATATGGAGTCTTTTTGATAATTTTGTGATATGATGCGTCAGTTAGGACTTGCATAGTAAATGCGCAATGGAAAAGTACCGAATGACACCGAAATGACCGTTATTGCATCATTTTGTGAATTGTAAGGGATTTTGACAAAATAGGGCGGATTGTGCTCGTTAGATCCTAAACGTTAAAATTATATGTGTCATCCTGAGATGCTTGTACCAGAAGTCGAAAAGTATGTCCCAGGGAGAGACAAAGAAACGATGACGTCATAGCTGTAAGTCAAAGTGAAGGACAGGTGCGAGGGGTCTGCGACTAAGCGGTTCCTTATTAATTTCTTATGTTAAACAAGGTTTTATAAGAATATGTGCCAAAGCTTTATTTGTTTAGAAAAGATATGGTACATTCGTTTGATAATCGATTTTGAAAAGTCACATCGGGAAAACTTCATAGCGCCGTATTCTAGACTGTAACTGCATAATGTAATAATATTAGTATTTTACATTTAAGGATGTTGTAAAATGGAAAGTATGTTATATCCTAAACTATTATAAATATTAAGAAATCAGTTAGCGTGGCGTTCAACTGATATGCGAGTTCTAGATAACTTTTGTTTAATATTTAATGTATAAGCTTTCGTTGTAAAATTGTATGGTACGTTGCACTCGATGGTGGGGGCGCGTCAGGGGTAGCGCTGGAGACCTATAAAAGCGGAGCGCTTCGTACTCGAGAGTTCACTTGGAATACTGGAAGTCCAGGCTGCGGATCGTGGTAGTGTGCTCCACCCGAACAGTGCATTTATGTGTAAAAATAAAGTTTATTAAAAGTGTTAGGAAGTGCCTGTGTCATACTTACCTACATTTTCCTTTAGAAGTGTAGTGAGTTTGCTGCCGTAACGCGTCAGAGTCCGTGCATTTCGACCAATTATCATCCCAGGGTCCCTTGGTTTTCTGAGGAAGCAGGATTTTCTGGAAAAATTCAAACAAAGTGAAAATTCTTATATTTTGGGATACATGCGGTGAGGCAATATACTTATCGTAACTGGAGATATCAACGGTGATCCAGGAGGAAGTCCATCATCGAAGAAACCTGAAACAAAAAGAAAAGAAATTAATGAATTAATTTCGGGATAAGGATTAATCCTGTTTATTGTCATTTGGGAGAGCCTGTGGCAGAAGATTTTGAGATTGAAGTTGTCCTTCGGAAGTTGTCCAGGCAGCAATTTCCAACTTGTCAGAGGATTGTGTGCAGCAAATGTTCACCGTTAAGAATTCTGTTATCCTTGCTTGTTGAGAAGGGCCCAACAAGCTGGCGACCGATACAAACCGCCGGTTTCTCATTGATTTATAGAAGGGAATACACGGTCTAAGATCCTTTTTGTCTACAACGTGAAAATCGGTTACAACCTAACCTTGCAACCGATAGAAGGAGTTGGCATGAATACATTATATCTTTCCTAATTACCCGTTTTCGTTAGCTTGAAAAGAAAAAGAAAAACTCTTATACATGACGAACGAAAAGAATAATAATCATTCTTTTCATACATTTAAATAAATACAACTAGATACGTAGAGGGTGAAGTAAGTGTTGCATTCAGTCCAAAGAAGATTGGATGCGTGGAGCGGAAGGATGTTCGATGCCGTTATAAATAAATAACTAATATTATAAAGCGGTTCGCCGATCAATGCGTAGGATTAGTTTTGACCAAGTTGTGACATCGCATTGACAAAGACTTCGATAGAGTGAAAACGGAGGTCTTTATTTCGTCTAGCGAAATGTTAGAGATAGGACGAAACAAACAAGTACGCGATGTCTTGTTCAATAAACTAAAGGCGTTGACGTTGGTTAAATTGGTCAGTAGTCAAAATCAAGATTGCTGTAAAATGCACGATAGGTGACCCGGTTCTAGGATAGGTTTTAGGATCTACGTGTATCTTGCGCCGAAAGGTTTGGTGTTCATACGAAAATGTGTGCGAACAGTCAGTCGAAGTGATACCAAGTGCTAATGATGTATAATTGTATCACAAACATTAAGCATTGTTGAATTATTCGAGTGTTCTTATAGATTTTTGAATCTTACGTTTTCGCGCGCAAATCAAACGGACCAATCAGTATAGAGATTACATCAGATTGCGCAAGCCTCAAAACCATTGCTGAAGTAATGGGATCTTGAGATTAGAGTATAAACGTCAAGATTCCGAAATACCCAAGGTAATGATTAATTTTAGAGCGTTATTTTCAGTTAAAATTAAACAAAGTTAGTGATGCGTGAACGGGAATTTTCCATTCCTTATGCATGCGTTTTATGACAACTGTCGCTATTAATGGTCGTAGTGCGTTAAGAGCTAATGCACTATTTAGAGCTAAGCTAGAAATAAGTATACGGCTTGATTCGGACTTAATTGTAATTAATCTCGAATCATTGTTTCGTCCAAATTATGACGCAATAAGCCGCACCGTATCATAATCAATAGGATAAGTTACGCAAAGTCGTTCATTATTGATTAAGATTGTGTTGATTATATTTCTTCTAGTTTAAGTGTTCTCTGTAATTAATAGTGTCGTTTTTGATAGGTGGTTAGTTGGCGCTGGTACCCGACCACGAGACATAACGCAACATCGGTCATAAATCCGAGCAGGAGCCTCGCATTGGTTTGCTGGACCAAATAATTGCTAATTTAGCAATTATTTGGTAAAGTAGGGGTAATAGTGGGAGCGCGTCAGGGGAACGGCGCGACGACTATAAAAGGGAGAGCCAACTGGACTAGTGAGTTCATTTCTTTCCGCGGCGCGATCCGGTGCACGTCGTGTGTCCGCCAAAAGGGCATAAGTCCTCGTGTAGGGATAGCTTTTCTTACCGGTAATCGGGCAATAGTCCAACGGTACTTCGGCAAAAAGAAAGCATCGGGAAACGTTCGATAGTACACGTCAGCCTCTATCTATATAGTTAGTCTGGAACGTACAACGGGATACACAATTAGCAACATCTTAGCGCGTGATCGGGAAACAAGCGTTATTCCGAGATTTGATTTAATTATCAAATCATGCTAAAGAACGGGAGTAGCCAAAGAAAGGGTTCGTGACTCAGCCCATCACAGGGTGGACTGACTACACTATTTAGCGATACGACACAGCAGATTCGTGTGTGGAAAGTTATTTGCAATAAAGAAAAGCGTTTTATTTGTGTTCAACATTATCCTAGTGTTCTTATTGCATCAAGTCCTCAATCCTGTCCATCTGGGATACTTCGCACATTCCTGTCAAGAGATATCCGGGAAAGTGAATGCAATTACTTCGGAGGGACGATTTAATTCATTTGACCTCAACGGCAGAAGATTTCGGTCAACACTTCGGAGATTCTTTCGTTGTCCAGTGAGAAGTACAACGGCAGTGTGCTGGGAAGGTATTATCCCTGGCGTTGTCTGGATTGTTGCTGGAGGTAGACTGGTCCGGCAGTCGAGCATCAACCTTGCCTGTAGATAAGGAAAAACAGTGCTGGCGACCGTCAATCAGAAGCGGCTTACTGCTTCGCAAGTCATCTGAGTATTGGGATGAGATCAGTGTTAGTGGGGGTTGGGCAAAATCGAACCGACCGATTTAATTGAAGTAGGGGGAATAAGGGGCGCACGATCCAGCAACAGCCTTATCATCCTATTTAAAGTAGTTTCGACTATTTTAATGTCCCCGGCTCCACAATCGGAGTGACCAAGTATTGACTTTGAGATGATGAAAGCAGGGATAGAGCCCTCAACTCCCAATCGTGAAGAAAACGGTTACAACCTAACCTTGCAACTGATCCCCAAGATGATGCCTTAAGTTCGTACCTGAAACATAAAAAAAAATAATAATGATTTTTTAAAAGACAAGTGAGGGACCATAAATTTCGTTAACGGTTAGATTAAGAAGGATAATCATATGTCAAATATTGTTAAGTATAGTAAACCGGACACATTGTACTGGTAGACTTAGAGAAATATGAGAGTTTAATGTTTAGAGCAGGAACCCGGAAGTAACTATAAATCATTGTTAAGGATTAAAATACGGGGATTGATCATATAGGAAAAGTTAGTTATTTTAGTGAGGAAAACAAATTCTAATCAAAACAGTTAAAGAAATATACAATTTTAGTTTCAGAGCAGGAACCCGGAAGTACCATAAAGAATAGTTAAAGATTAAAATACAGGGATTAACCATATAAGAAAAATTGATTAGTTTAGTAAGTAGAACAAATTCCAATCAAAAGATATATTGTGAATAGATATATAATTGTGTACTAATTATGTCAGGAACCATCCAGTAAATGTATATTGTGACGTGAATTTCGGGAATTCAGTCCCAAAGACTATTAGGAGTAGGGAACAAACCAATCCACCTGCAACGACTGTCCAAACGTCAGTCAACCGACATTCCAAAGACTGCTTTGCATGTCTCGCTTACCGTTACGCTTTCTGTCTTCCGCCTATCGTCCTTCCTGTCTATTATTTTTGATTTTTGATCCGCTTTTCTGCTTTTCGCTTTCTATTTTTATTTTTTGGAGCCTTCCTATTCGCACTTGCCTACCTCCTCTACCGTCATGGGCAAATCTATGAGCTATACCACGAGAACGAAGCGGACCGCCAATGAGAGGTCCG
>JARPRH010017743.1:0-11203 GCA_031763665.1 Calameuta haemorrhoidalis
GATGTGGAGGGTGATAAGAAGAAGAAAGATGAGAAGAGAAAGAAGGAGAAGCAGGAGAGAGAGAGGCACACCGAGGATGAGGAGGAGAAGGACGACGAGGTCAAGGACGACGAGGATGACGTTAAGCACGGGGTAAGTCTAGGTCAGGTGGATGAGTCTCACCTGGTCCTGGTTTTGTGGGTTTGCCTTGTCGTGGCTTTGGGTGTCTTATCTTTTGGTATTTTCATGAAGCAGGAGGAGGACGATGTCGAGGACGAGGAGAGGGACGAGAACGACAAGGGTGAACATCCTAGGGGTGCTGGGAACGAGGAACTGCCTAGTAGACGCGACGGCAGACGCTTCATCAAGCTCAGTTGTCCACATTGTGCGCATCGCAGCGTCACCTTCAAGGAGTACTCGCTGCATTTGTACTCCGGGCGACATAACACTGCCATGAGGCGCGTCGCGGCGAGGTACAAGGCGATGCTCGCCAGGATGCGCGTCGTGCAGAGGCAGGAGCAGAGGAGGGTCGAGACCAGGGATGCTGCCAGGGGCACTTTACCCTCGCGCACCATCTTCTGTCCCATTTGCAAGCTCAACTATCGGTCCTTGAAGGCCATGCACCAGCTGTCTGACTCTCATCGTCAGATGAAACGGTTCCTGACTCCTTTCTGTCGCGTCTGTCGGATGCAATTTCGCTCACCTATGAGCTACGAGACTCATGTTTGCTCCTTGGATCATATCAAGGTAGAATTGGTGGCTTTTTTACTTTGCTTTGGGTCGTGGCTTCTTTGCGTGACGGTTTTACCTTGTCTATTGTAGAGGAAGAGCATGGTCGAGGAGAGGATGAATAACGGAAGTGTTGAGGCTGAAGCTGACTCGAGTGGTCCTGACGAGGATGATAAGGAAGTCAATCTGGACAACTTCATGACTCTGGACTCTGTGGGGGATGTTGACGGTAATGTATATTCCTTGAGTGATGTTTGGGGTTTGTTGAGTGAGCGAGAGAGATCTTAAGCAGGCTGGGTTCTTGTAGCTGAGGAGGATGAAGAGGCTGGGGACAAGAAGAAGAAGGAGAAACCGGAAGGAGAGACCACTGCCGAGCCTGAGAAGAAACCTAAGACCAAGCAGATGATAAAGGTCGGCGCTGAGTATATTAAGCGTGTAGAGGTTCAGTTTTGTGAACTATGCAAGGTCTATCTGCCCCAGAAGAGTGATAACAGCGAGAGGGCCATTGCTCTTCATTGCTCATCTCGAATTCATCTTAAAAGGTATCTTAACACTGTCAATCGAGCAATAGGTCAAAGGACAAGTAGTCAAGCTGGTATCTTTGTGTGTCCAGGTACGTCCGGGACAACGACGATAAGGCACTACGTCGACAGGCTGAACGGATACACTTGCAGACTTCGACGTCGACAAACACCAGCGTCGCCAGCAGTAGCACTCCGGGTACCACCGAGGCCACGAAGACGTCGACGGCTGACAGTCCTCAGCCTCCGACGTCTTCAGCGAGCGGTACCACCTCAGCGACGGCTACCGGGGGAACTTCGAACGCTGGCACGGAGAGTGTGAAACCTGCGGATCAGAAGAATGGAGCTGCTACAGAATCTGAGAGCAAAGTCAAACCCGACGTCAAGGAGGGTCACGAGGAGGAGGACGAGGATGACTATCACGTTGACGGCGGAGACAAGCTCTGGGACGACGTTGACAAGGACCTGGGTGTCATACTCAGGGAGACCGAACCCGGGACCAAGTCTAGCGACGACGAAGACTCGCGGTACGACCGGTTCCGCAATTCGGACACGAAATTGCAGCTGCTGCAGCACGGCAAGGAGAAGGAGAGGGACAACGAGCAGAAGGAAGTCGAGGATAAGGATGTCACCGCCAAGAAGACGGAAGTCAAGATCAAGACTGAAAAATCGGAGAAGTAATTTTCACGCGCATGCGCGATTGTGGAAAATTATTGGAGCCTAACCCGATCCTTTCACGTGTCATGTTGATTGCATTTTAATCGATCTGCTGATTCGTGCACGATTTGGCATCGGGACAAGAATTTTGTTTATAATTATTATACAAGGAAATATAAACAAACAAATAAATAAGACTTGTATTTAGCGTCGGGTACAAGTGTTACGGTGATTTCTGGTAGCTCTTGAATTATTGGCACTGAATTACATGGTTATCTTTTTTTTTTCTTCTTCCTTTTGCCAAATATCAATCCAACATTTTAAACGTCTTGTTAATGACACTCGTTAGGCTAATGGAGACGGGACGGTCGTGTGAAATTTGTTTTAAGAAAATTTCGTTGGACAATATTAATGTGTAAACGATCAGTCGTCTTACGATTTAGCTGTGAACTGCCTGTTTACTGCGAATTCGTATTTGTTCAACAATACTGATGACAAAACGTGGAATTTTCGTCGCATTCTATTATGAACTATTAAGTGAATAACTAAATCAGATTTTTTTTTAATAGGATATTCATTATTTGTTTCATATACAACAGTGTTGCCAAACAAAACAATAAAAGTACGACGAGAATTTAATAATTTTACATCGATCCTTTTATCAAACTTTCATTCTTGATATTGAAATAAGGAAAATCTCATTAGCTACTTTTATCAATGACTTTAACCACATCCTGTTACTGCGGGGTGACAATAGATATTAATTTCGTAATATTATTGTGATCAAAGTTAGAGAATACTGTGCAAAAACTACGTCATGTGTATACTAGTTGCAATAAACCGTTTACATTAGTAGAGCTTTTGTTTTGGTCGGATTAATTTTCGGCGTGGATAAAGTTCTTTGAAAAATTCGTAATGTAGCAGAGCAATAAAAAAAATTGTGTGATTAAGATTGTCAATGATTTTATAATATCTATAGTCTGTTGGAAGATAAATCTTGTGTGGCTAACAGAGTTTTAATAGTGTTTAATCAAAGTAATTGTTACAAAGCAGTTTTGCAATGTCAATCTTTCAAGAATTTGAAGAGGTGTCAGAGTTTTTTAATTATTTTTTTTTTCTTTTATACTTTGTTCTATGTCTTTGTGAAATGTAGGTCTTTTGATAGTTTATGATCTGATCTTTCCATGAAGAACTTAGTGGACCGAATGATATATATTTTTAACAGCAAAGATCACTCATTCTTTTGTTTTAACAGAGTCATTGAGTAATGAAAAAAAGCATACAAAATCTTTATGAAACATTGCTTTGTTTATTTTGCTTTCTGTGAATTCAATTTACAAAGGAACATGAGAATTCAACAGATTGACTGATCAGTCGTGACACTTTTCAGTATGAAGGCGGAATATTAACATTTTCTATTCTCTCTTTTGTCATTGATATTTTCTTTGCGTTAGAATTGTTAAATAACGGCTAATTACGGTAAAGTAAGCGTATCAATAAGATAACTAATAAAACTTCCAGAACTGTTGGCAAGAAGGATCTTGATAAAACGAAAAAAAAAAAAAATGAATAGTTGCGAACCAAAAGTTACGTACAAGTGCTGCAATAATAATGTTTTTTTAAAAAAATTATATAACTTTAACGTTTTTTAACAAAAACATTCGAGAAATCTTTCTCTTCATCTGACTGGGAAATGAGTACATTCAGTATCGATCATAAATGTCTCATTGATAAAAATATAATCATGTTATGGGTTAAACAAAATAAATTTGTTACAGTTACGTTAGAAAATAGATAAACCTCTCGTTTGAATCTTCTTAGGAATATGAAGAAATACAGGACTTTAAAAAAAAAAAAATTAAAATTATAGCAATGATATCGTATAACATCACATCTTATTTTCAAAAGCTACCTGTACGTATTGTGTTCTGTCAAATTTAAGGATTGTCAATGAACTTCGATGCTCCAAGAAAGAATGACAGTTTTTTAGATGACACTTTAAATTACTCTAACAATAATTTTAATGTGTTGAGCGTATTAAACATCATTGACAATTCAGATTCATGATTCGTATAACCAAAACCAATTTCTATAATTTCAGGACTCGTATTCAACCTTATGGCTGTCATGATACGAGACTCATCTTCGACTTCCATTAAATGTGTATGAAAGACAATGTTCATGGATTTCAGTAGCTCGTCAAAATCTTTTCTTAACTGTACAATAGATTCTTCGATGGGTATGTCATTCATTTTATCAGCTTTAAGGTTAGCTGCAATAAGGCTTAGGGTGCTTGTGGCGCTTAGGAACTCTTTACGCGTCTCTTCGTCGCAACTGTCTCTTAATTTCGTATGATACTCGGCCAGTTTCATACCCAAGTTCACTTTCTTAGTTGTCATGGGATAAGGACAGAGACCAGGGTATCTGGCTTTTGCAATTTCAGTGGCTATGATTTGGTGTTTTCTACTTTCTTCATTTTGTAACTTTACATCGGTGCCATCCGGAGGACGTAAGTCAGAGACAACGTCCATTATTCTGTCTAACATTTTCTTTGCTGCATCGTGTTTTGCTTGTTTCTTTGTTGTAGCCGTACCCTCTTCTTTGAAGGTAGAAACAATACAGCGAACAGTGAAAACTCTGGCATGTGGTGGTCCCACGTCGCTTATCGCAAGGTACTCCGGCCCGTGCAGATTATTCTCAGCACAGAGATCCTGAAAGCACTTCACGCTCGAGTATTCACGTTTTCCACGGGATCCAGGAATGCTTTATGGGTTGAGGTTATACCTGTAACGCACCGATGGCATTTATGAATGGTACATTCGGAGGGATCTTTGGGGATGCTGGTATTTGTGCTGGTAGCGGTGTTCTCATTGGGGACTGCGCAGGAGATGCTGGAAGCTGTGGGTAACTCCTGTGTTTTGCAATGGTTTCTAGCATAGTTTTAGCTGCTTCGTGTTTTGCATCCTTTTTACAACGTCCTGTTCCCGTCGCGGATAAACCATCACATGTTACTTGAAATGTGAACGTATTCATGTGGGAACCTCCTCCGTCATAAATAAGTTCATAGTTTGGAACTGTTCCCTTCTTCACCATCATCTCTTGCAATATCGATACTGGCGTTTTGTTCATAGTGTACTATGTCAGTTATTACTTTGGAATCTTATAAAGCTTGTTCACTTTCAAATAAGTGAAATAAATCCTTTGACTAGGAGAAACTAGCCAGTTCTTTATATAATATACTAATTATTTAATCTCATATAAACTTATACCAAACTAGTCTTTAACAAACACCATGAGCCACATCGTACAGGATATACCTGTGGAAATATTATTGGGTTATCAAATGTCCAACAATCAATAAAGAACATACGTAATGTCGCTAATAAGGTTCAAGTTATTTAATTTTTAACAATATGTATACTAACCTATGAAATTATGAAATACTTTTATGTAGTCGCATACAAAAGATAATTTGTCCATTCATTTGTCCATGAATCTTTTACGTGATGCTTAAAGTTTCCCAAAATGCATAAATCCTTTCTTTTGCAAATTTCTGTGGCAAAGTAGTGTAAAAAAGATACACTAATTATCGCCAACAATGAAACTTAATCTTGGAAAACCGCTAAACCACGTTAGGTCACTTGTTTACACGAAGTTGTGTCATTCATCTCAAAGATGTGCCACTATCAGTTTCCTTCCAGTTTCTACAGAAACGTCGAGCCCTCTACAGTAAAGCAAAGAATTACTGAATATAATTTTTTTTATAACCTAACGAGCCGGCCGACTAATGATGGATAATTGTAATATATAAATTGTTACAATGTAACAATGCGTGACAGTTTACTTGCATCAATAAAATAATGAAACAATGCTAATTCTGAAATAAATAAACAATTAAGCTTGTGTTACGTAAGTGAAGGAAATCGTGTACCAGAGATGAGTATGTACTTAGTATCGAGCGATGTACATAACCTCGTAAATGCTAAATCAAAGAAGTATGATAAGAATGTATTAACAATTTTGATTAATACTAAAATATGACCCAAAATACAAACGAAAAGAATAAGTTTTAGTTAAACCAAAAGTATCGTGCATTTAATACAAGAGAAACTGTGCTACGAGTATCGTAGAAGTAGTAGAAAAATGAGGAACTTACGGCAACTAAGAAGCGCAATTTTAATTAATAATAAATCTTTTATGGTTTCTACGTTAATTAAAAATTACTCGCGATTTCCTACAATACGTTCGTTTACAACTTATAATCTGTGTAATGACGAACGACTGTCTGACTATAAAAGCGAACCGGTATCAGTGAAAAACTTTGCTACGTCCTTCGATTTGATTTCACGTGATTTTTCTGTGAGCAGTAATGTCTTTTCCAAGGGAAAAGATCGCGGAAAGGATAAGAAGAAACCCTCGAAACCTAAGCAAATAAATATCAATGAATTGGCCGAGGTGATAGACGTGGAGCATTTGACTTCACAAATGGAAAAGGCACTGGAAGCTTTGAAAAATAATTTCATTAAGAATTTGACTTTACGCTCTACTATGGGTTCTATTGAAGAAATTCCAGTAACTTATGAAGGCAAGGAATATAAGCTTCAGGAACTGGTACAAATCTCCCGGAAACCAAAAACTGTGGTTCTTAATGTTTCTGCATTTCCTCAAGTAATACCACAGATTATTCAAGCTATTACTAAAAGTGGACTCAATCTTAATCCTCAGCAAGATGGAACGACGCTTTTTATTCCTATTCCCAAGTGAGTCGTTTTTCAAAGACGTTTTTTATTTTTGAGTCACTACTTCTGGTATTACGATGATTATGTCTACACGTGGACCACGTGTGAAATAGAATTTAAATCAATTTCAAAATTGATGTATTTGGGCCTTTAGATGGTATTTTTTGTCTTGTAGTCATATTAAAATAAGATAAATAATAAATCAGTGTTTTTGTGTTCCTAGGATGAATAACAATGTATGGTTTTTATTTCAGAGTAACCAAAGAACATAGAGAGAGTCTGTCGAAGAATGCCAAGAGCCTCTTTATCAAGTGTCGAGATCACATAAAAGATATACAAAATAAAGAAATCAAGAAGGTGAAAAAGAAAACTGAACTGTCTCAGGACCTTTCTCGCAATGTACAAGGTCAGATTCAAACTTTGGCTGATAAGTATGTCTCGGAAGCTGAAAAGATTCTAGAAGCAAAACAGAAAGAATTACTTGGAGAATAATCGTTATTGTATATTGTATGTGTTTTAAATTGCAATCTTTGGATTTAATTTGTACCACAGTGGAGATAGTAGATCAAGATGCACTAGTTACACTAACAAGTTATACACAATTTATTATTTAATGGTTATAAATGTACATATCATTTAATATCTTTAGTTACGTATGAATTTGCAATAACTAATGATATACAGTGTTGTATGGTTTTGCGCAGTAAGGATTATTATTCAATAATAAAGTTTTCTTTATCTCGGTTTTCTCTAAATCAGGTTTATATCATTCACTGTGTTAGTGCAAATCAATATTGATCGTATCTTTTCAATTATGTTAAAGTATTTGCTGAAGATTATTACAGTGCACCTTTGATCGTTGCAGCATCTCTCAATAATTATTGTATGAACACTGTTTATGCATTTGGATAGTGAGCAGTGAGGATGGTACCGTTCCATCTAATACTTCTGTCATTGCCCAGAATTTTGTCATTGTCAGTAAAGTTTTGCCAAGTATGAGCAATGGCAGAAATGGCACTGTATCCATTAATATATAATCATTACTATCAAAGGCACGTTAAAGCTTCAGATGTGTCTGAAATGATAAAAATTAATAACATATTTGATATCAATTGATCATTTGAAAATAGCCTGTGTTATCAAAATATATAATCATTTACCAGTCTGTGATCTGATATACTGCAAAAGTGCTTCGCACAAAGCTTTGGCTGCTACAGTAAGTCTTTCTGTCGGATGAAAAGCAATACTCAGTCTTAAGAAGTTTTTGGCTTTTCTAGTATTTGAAAATCGTGAACCGGGTATAGCAGACACTTTATAAACCTCCTGACACCAGGGAATGAATTTGGCTGCATCAACACCTAGTGAAAATGAATAATTACAGAGGCGACAAAGAAATGTAAAGTAAATTATAAAAAAAAGTCACTCCCAAAATTGCCTTGCCTAATGGTAAATGTATCCAAACAAAATATCCACCTTGAGGTCTTCGATAGGAACAACATTTTGGTAAGAATCGGTCTAAGACGTCACAAATTGCGTTCAAACGTTCCTAAAAGCCAGGATGAATTTATCTCTTTCATATTCGAAAAATTTATTTATTGTACCTTATATAAAGTGACAAGACTATCCAAGTATTCATCCTCTATATTCATCTGCAATAAGCTGGTAAGCAATCCAGAAACATAATGATTGACTGCTCCACCGCTCTTTAAGATTCCTCTAATAAGAATAGATATTATAAAAGAATATTCATTTAGTTAAGAACAGAAGTAAAATGAAGAAAAATTAACTGAATAATATAAACCACAACTATCTACTTACGAAGCTTTCAAAATCTCATTGATACGATGACTGCTTTCCAACCAGCCCAAACGTATAGCTGGGAAAAGGATCTTTGAAAAGGATCCATTGGAGATGACATTACCACCCTTGTAATCAGGATCCTTAGGATCATCATAATAAAACAGTCTATGTGGCGGAAGACCATCCCCATAGTGAAGAAGATTATAAACATCATCACAAACAACAACTATAGAATTTTCACGTGCAATTTTCACCAGGCGTTTACAATCCTCTGTTACAAAAAAAGATCCCATAAGGATCACAATACCATACAAAGATTAAATCTTAATACTACAAAAATTAACCTGGAGGAAGAGTCATTCCTGTAGGATTGTGAAAAGTTGGAATCGTGTAAAACATCCCCCAGAATATTTTATCTTTGTTCAAGAAGTAATTGCCTTTTCTTTCCACCTGGAGGATCTTCTCCATCTCATCAAGGTCCACCAGGTCATCCTTCATCGGTACTATGTAAAATTTTATATTGATCACAATTAATTTCACACTGAATAATACTGTGCAGCATTTTTCTAAATTTAAACCTACCTGTGACAATTCTCATCAGCGGAAATTGACTGAAGGCGTCCAGGGCAATCATGTACGTCACTTCCTCTACGAAAATGACGCCGTTTGGCGATAGAATACTACAAAGAAGAAGCTGAAGACCATGCGTGGCACCGCAAGTTAAAATCAGCTGTTCCCTTGCAACTGGGTCACCATAACGGCGTCCTAAAAACTTTGCCAGTTCTTGGCGACATTCCCAGAGACCAGAAGTGATGCCATATTGAAACAGATAATAGTTTCCTTCTTTCTCCTCTTCTTCCTGAAGTAATTTAAAGAAAAAAATAGCCACTGTCTTCCCTTCTTTAATGACAAGTCAATTGATTTTGCACTCACCAATCTGTGCTGAGTCGCCCTCATCATCATGAGTCCACATTGCTTGAGCAGGTCAGGACCTGGTGCACCCACTGAGAGGTTAGTGACCTCTTTTTTATAAACATTAAATATCGGCTCGCCATCAAACAAATGTCGTAGATAGGGATCCTTCGTTTGTTCCATTTCCGCCATTTAGTTAAAAAAGAATTGCAGTATTCCTGTACGAATTAAACATTATTATTTGCCAAATATCACCGCACTGATATTTATGATAATCAGTAATCCGTATCATACAATTCTATAACAATCCAAAAATCAATTTAAACAATATCAAACGCATACTTCATCTTAGATTTTATTTTTAAAACTACAATAATCTTTTAGATCTAATTTGCGTAGTTCATACACTTTAGTACAAGGAATAATAATCGTACAAAAAGAGTTCAGTAGTCGGTTTACCAGCTGAAGAAGAATCGGAAAATCTTTATCTCAGAAATTCATCCATAATTCTGTAATATTATACGAAATTTACGAAAGTCATTACCAATGAAAATAAATCATGCACTTTCTAAACGAAAATTCTTTAACAATTCTAATTCAATTTCCAGCACTGTGATGTCTGACTGTGCTTAACGTTCACAGCACAACTGATAAACCGCAGCTTCTGACTATACACAACTAACACAAACATTTTAGCACCATTACTAACTGCATATGTGTACAATAATTTCACAAGCATGTATGTACATACATGCAGTCACGTATCAGTGCTTCAGGGAATTATACTGATCAACATTGCCGTACGTGTACTTATACGTTACGTAATAAAAAATGTAAGTATACAATCATTATAGCGTACAGACAAATAATCATATATGTAAACTCAAGAATATTAATACGAATATGAATTCCTGCCACTGAATCGTTGGCCTATCAAATAGTGTATTTTAAGGAATATTATTGGCTGCAATAGTTGGTCCGAATTTCCCTTATCAAGATTAACCTATGCAATTGGGTAATTCGACTAATAAAGGTTAGAGAATACATATGCGTATCTTAACAAGCTCGTTTATCGTGCTGAAATTCTTAACTGGATTTTCTGTGCTGTAGGAGATTTAATCTTGTCACTTAAAGATTCGTGATACAATTATGCGGAAGATGAATCTTTCTGGTAGACGAAATACGGACTATGAGAAGAAGAATGAAGAATTCTTTTCTTCCTTTTCTTCCTTTTCTTATGGCTGCCTCCTCCAATGAGGAGATGTGCCAGAATATGAGAAGAATTACGGCGAGGAAGATTCGGACGTCAGATGCTGGAAAGAAGAAACTGACGTGAGGTACTCCTAGGAGAGAAAGTATAATTAGAAATTTTAGAAATTTAAAACTTAATAGAATCAGTGCGAAATACACATTTTTTTAATAGTACTGAGAAATATCAAATTTCAATGGAGGCATTTGTGTTTTTAAGTTTTCCCGCGAGAGGGCAGCACTTGTCGGCAAGAGGTCACTGACCGTCGGGAAGTTAACGTCAGAGGATAAAAATTTATCTTTTTGATCCCTAAAAAATTGCTCCTTAAATGCTTCTTATGTTTTTGTGATTGTTACGTTGCTTTTATTTCAAGTTTTCTATTCCTTCCTATGTCTCCCTCACTCTCCTCCTAGTAATCCTTAAAAACTAAGTTGTTAAAATGTCCTTTGGAAAAGGAAAAGTCCAAAGTGATTGCGCATGTAACATACAACATGTATATTATATTGTTGTGATATATTTAAAATATATGTCTAATGCCACTGTTATTGCTAATCTTTCGCAAGCCATATATGTACAACTGTACTTCATATACTGTTTCGTTATTGAATTTGTTGAAT
>JARPRH010017792.1:0-11194 GCA_031763665.1 Calameuta haemorrhoidalis
TTTGATACATCTGCTGACAATGCATATTACACATGTAAAATAACGTGCAGTTGTTCGGTACTGGAAATCTTCCTAGTGTTTTGCATTCTGGTAGGTCTAGATCATTGTATTGATCTTGTTGATGTGTTGTATTTGTTGTTGTCTTGTGTGATTCAGTAATTGTGGTGCATCTTCTCAGTCGCGTATCAAAATACTGCGTTGATTTGCAGGAGGCCATTATGATTTTATCCTTTGTACAGACATAGTAATGATTTGGATGGAATGGGTGTGGTTTGGTTGTAGTTTTAGCACAGTTCTGTTTCGTATTCTCATATACGAATGTACCTCCGCCAGGAATGCCAATGCACCGACCCTCAGTTTCGTCGTAATATTGTTTCGTATTAGGGCATGGCGAACTTGTTTCATATGCTATGCGAGGATTACGTAGCTCTTGTGAATCAGGTGGGGAGTCTTTGTAGCTGCTGTCTGGGTACTGTAAATTAGTGTTAATATATTTGTATAAGATTTATTTGTAGCTTGAATTTTCTATAACTTAATACTTACATTAAAATTAATGCTAAGTTGATATCAGCGTGGCGTTATAGTAATATTTTTTATCTGTGTGATAGGATAATGACATCAAATAGCTAACTAAATTTCATTTAATCATCTGTCACCTGGTATTATATAGTGCAAACTTAAGGATAAGCGAGGTAATATAGAAATATTGAGTGGATCAATTTAATTTTTCTTAAACCTTATTTAAGTTCAATAGAAAAAGCAGTTTAATAGATTTGATATAAGCAAATTAATTATTGAATTGGTAAATTGAAGTTTTCGTGATTCATTATGAACGAATAGGACTGACAAAATGATGCTGCGTATCTTTGCTCCATATAATTATCACGGTATACAAATAATTCGTTTGCGTTGCAACGTATTATAGTCACGGAAACTAATTATTGATTTATTGGATATATTTTTTTAATAGTTTAACGGGTCTTCCACTTTATTCAACATACCAAATTATTTAGTACATGAACTCTATTTAACAATTATAACATGAGGTTCAGTTATCTAAATTTTTAGAGGATTATAATTTTTGTTTGAATTGCACATTTGCTCAAAGTGATATTATGGATCTACCGATTGAAACAGTGTTCTTCCAATTTATATTAAATGCTTCTAATTTGTATTTTAGGGGGCGCCTAGTTTGTGAGGTAAAAACGATCCGAAAAGAAAATTTTCTCGTAAAATTTTACATATAATTATCATCATAATTATTATTATTTTCTGCGAGAGCTCCACGCGTAGTAATGCGAGAACTCAAGCGACGAATTTCTTAGAATCGTATTTCCCTAATCGCCTTTATGTTCGCTTGTAGCGAGGCTGTACTGTAAATATTAATAACGACACGTGTGAAATTTCAAACTGGTCTGTTATTCGATTTCCTCTAAATACATTCCCAAGTAATTCTTATTTTTTACTGCTGCGAACCAGGGGCCCCGTTTTAAAAGAGTACAGGTACGTACGACAAAATATAAATAATTACATAAATATTAGTAATCGACCAGAGAAAAAAAATTGAATAATTCATCATAAGCTACGACTTAGTAATGAATGCGCGAATGTACTTACAGCTCCGAGTACAGCAGGTAGGACGGTGCAAAAGATGACTGCACCACCCAGGAACATGTATTTTTTGGGGCTCTTCATAATTGAACGTCGAGCTCAAACTGAGACTAACTAATAATTATACCTCACCTGGTGCACTTGCAACTTTTATGCGATAATAAAATCGCGGTATTATCGTGACACGAGTTCAGGATTCGCATATCAGGAACGTGCTCAAAAGTAAACAAAACATGCGCCTCACGATTACTTGACATCAATGTTTTTCTAGAAACATTCATATATACAAATATCTTAACTTTGAAGTCAATGATATTTCCGGTAATTTTAGCAAAGATTCATTCGTTCGAAATATTTTAATGTGCAAATGTATCTTAAGGCGTTTCGATAATCATAATCGTAATGATGAAAGGTAATTATAAGTATCTCAAGAAACGTTCAATAAATCACATTTAAATTTTGCATAGCGTAAAACTTAAGCTAATTAACTTATACATCAACTTTAGATATTTACCTAGGAATATGAATTTATGCGATTAATGATATTTAAAATTGCATATTTATTAGTTTCATCAGTATTGCATTACGGTTATACATATATGAAACTGTGTTCAATAGGATCCACATAAAATTTGTGGACTCTATTTCACAGCACTAGCTGCTATATCATAGTTTCTAATAAATAATGTATTACCTCCCCATCCTTTGTGTATATTTTATATCGCTTCGTAGTTACAAATATACAGAACATCTATTTAATAAATAAATGCACTTAAAAGATTATGATCATTCATTCAGTATACTTGTATGCACCCATTCATTATGTCCATATAATCGTTTGTATATGTCCTGAAACTATTGCGTCATTTTTATCAACCTTCGTTAAAGCAAACCAAAAGAAAATGAAGGTCTGGCCTCTTTCGCTCTTTCTTGGCTAACGTCGCTCATGTCAACATGGATTATCAGCGGAACGGATAGCTATCGCAACAGTGCTGTCTCATATTTCTCAGTTGGATTCTCGTGTCCAGTGAGTCTCGTGTCAGTCTCATTTTATTTCAATAAATAATTATTCTTAACATTAAAAATTAATATGACTATACTTTGTCGGAGCCTGGACCTGGGCAGCTGTCCGATTGCGGCGGCGCCCGATTTACGGAAGTGCGAAGCTGTCAGCAGTTTCGGCATGGTTGTTGGGATCGGTTGCGTTCGCGCCGTTACGTTGGCAAACTGGGACAGTTTAACCAATCGGTTGCTCCAAAAGATTATCGTAAGCGCAGCGGCTGGGAGGAAGGCGGTTGGCGCCGGAAGGATAAGAGATTGGGAGACGGGAAGGCGGAGAGAGCGGACGTAACCGGCGACAGGAAATTTTCAGCGCTTTTCGGAATACTATCACAGTTACAGGTGTCGTGTTGTTTGCTTGTAAAGAGTTGGATCACCGAAATCTAATATCGGACGATGAGTGATTTTGCATTTTCTGAAATACCCGGCAGGGTCGACGAACGTGAAAACCCCGACAGCGAGCCTCGTCCTCTGGATCCGATATCAGAAGTGAGACGCGATCGTAACGTCCCACGACGCTCGGAAGAGGAACCCAGTATCGAAAATGGGCAGCAACTAATGGAAATGTAGAACCGTTACTTCTTGGCTTTGGTGCGTCTAATGAAATCGATTTTGTTGAAGCGAAACTTTCGGCTACCTGATTTCGATCCCAAAAGGAAGAATGTCGATGCGCGTGCTTGGTTACCGACTGCGGACATGTGTGTTGGTAAACAAGATCGTCTTGGTACCTCATTGATGACCGCGTTGAGCCGCGCTATGAAGGGACCAGCATCCGTCTGACGTTCCCCCGTATCGTTTCCCGGAATGACTTGGAGAGACTTCGAGACAATTTTTAAGGCGAGATACGACTGTCCTGAATCTCTCGCGTCATTTATGATCAACTTTCAGGGAAGCAAACCAAAAGAAAATGAAGGTCTGGCTGCTTCTTGGCTAACGTCGCTCGTGTCAAGATCGAATGGATTGTCTACGGAACAGATAGCTGTCGCAACAGTGCTGTCTCATATTTCTCAGTTCGATTCTCGTGTTGAGCGGCTTTCGTTTACTACGGAAATTCAAACCCGTATGCAACTGCAACAAGAGTTGAAGGCGATATGATTTTTGAAGCGGAAGTCATCGCCAAGTAATGATCGCGAGGAACCCGAAATTAAGAGGGTTCGTGTCCTCATACTTCTTCAGTACGGTGTTACCATTGCGGCAAGTTGGGTGACAAAATCACAGAGTGTTTCAAGAAACCGAGCACTTCCTTCGGCAACAACACGAACATCGATCAAGCTGCGGGAAAACCGATGATCACCTGCTTCAACTGTCAAGGTCAGGGCCACTAAGCATCACATGTTCCACAATGCAAGGTCAGGAAGGGAGATGGCGCCGGGACTGGACTCACGTCGGAAAGGCGAACTGATTTGTGCACTGTCCGTGCACCCACGGGATCCCCGTCTCATTCTGGTGATCAATATTCTTTTATTACCTATGACTCCGGTGCCTGAGTGTTCGTTGGTAAGGGAGTCTTTCGCTCCAGGGTTTGGGAGAAAGCGACTTTATAATACTGTGACCATTACTGGGATAGGCCAGTTTTTTTTACAAGTTTTGCCTGACTACTGGCTACTCGGCAATATTACGATAGGTCGTGAAATATTATCGCAGGGCATTATTATTCGGATGAGTGCCACTAAGGTGACTCTCACCAAGGTAAATGTTCTTGCTTCGTGTAATGCAGGGGCAGTCACTGAGATAGACGTTAAACTCGATTGATACCGATATTTCCCTTGAATGTAGAGATCGTTTGATTAGCGTCTTGAAAGGTTTCGAGAAGTCTTTCACGAGTGGCGTACCACGTAGTCCTGCTGATACTGAACCAATGCGTATTCGATTGGAAGATCCGAATAAAACTGTGCGTCGCCGTCCCTATAGGCTAAGTCAGGAAGAGAGGCGAATAGTTAGAGCTGATATTAAAGAGCTATTAGATGCCAATATTATTCGTACTGGCTCATCATCGTTCGCGATTCCGATTCTCCTCGTGAAGAAGATACATGGCAGTGATAGGACGTGTGTCAATTATCGGGAGGTCAACGATAACACTATCCCAGATAGATTTCCTATACCACTCGTATCTGATCAGATAGCTGGCTTGAGTTAAAGGATTGAGAAAAAAGGATCTTCTGTGTATGAACGCGCGATTTTGAAGGCTCTTCGAGATCTTGCGAATATGGAAGCAAATGCGTGTTAATTGCCGGTTGAAGGCAAATCAGTGGTTATCGCCGGATAGAGGCAATATTGTGTTGTTTTCAAGATTTCTTTTCATGAGATGAGCATCTTATTAAGTCTGGAGTTACTATTGAAGTTTGTCTGTTGAGTTCTGATGAGATAGGCGCCATATAATGTACATCGAAAATTGACGTGAAGACTGAACTTTCATAAAAGCCGTAGACTTGTAAGAATTGTTGTTAAGAGGCCTGGGTCAGGGTGACCTAACCTTAAAATAAGTTGCTGTTCAAAGGATTTCTCCTTTCCAGGTTTTTCACACGAGGACGTGTGAAACGTCACGATGGCCTTGTCGGAGCCTGGACCTGGGCACCTGTTCGAGTGTGGCGGCACTCGATTACGGAACAAAAACACATTCAGAATGAATTTAAAAAAAATGAAGAACATGAAATTTCGGTTTACGAGATTAAAAAAAAAATGGCTGCGATACAGCAAGATACAGAAATTACGAATGAGAAAGGACAGAAAAATTCGTATCCATTATATTATTCCGCGTGTAAATATTAATAAGGGGCATATTGGTATCTTAGTTACGGATTACAGTTATCACGAGTTCAAAAAACTTCAGAATACTTTGAATAATGCGCAGAATTTAGTGGAAAGCTTACTTTTAGATAAAACACAAATGTGCAAGAAAACCTAAAGGACCTGCTAGGTGCCGATTGGTAGTTTAAATCTGTTTTATGTCGTTAATAGTAAATTTATTAAACTTCGCTGATTTTTTTACCTGAAGATCTTAACGAGATTCTTTCCAATGAAATCCATGAACAAGCTGATATTCGTAATAGCCCGAGCATATCACGGCATCATGTGTTGTTTGAACAGTCTGCTAAAACACCAAACCCCAATAGAGAAACTACAAGCAGTTTCCGCATTAACAAAAATTTTGAAAATAATATTTTATGGACATTAAAATAATAAATCCGTGGAGGAAGGAAATATATTATTTAAAATTTTCAAAGAATTTTTCACGATAGTAGTTTTAAATATGGAAAGATAATACTTATATTTTTTATACATCAATTGATATCGGATATAGATATTTTCAGTTATCAAGTGGAACTTCATACAGTAAATCAAATGGTTAAGAATCAAACTCAAATGGCTCACAGTTTTTAGAAGCTATTATACATTTAAATGAGAAATTTTACAAAAATGTAACCTATGTGAGGAAAAAAACCAATGGCACAGGAAACACCGATGACATTTCTCCAGGACTTTATCAAGGGAAAAAAATTGTCTTACTTGATAAAATATCTGGATAAATAATTTAGTTGCGAAAAATCGGCGATGCCAATAACGCACGTCCGTTAGTTTGGGCCGAGACATGTTTGACGCTCTAATACGCGTGTGCCAGTCAAGTGGCGGAAGACGGCTTTTGGACATTATGTTTTGTCTGACGAGCTTGTTCCAATTTTGATATTTGAAGGCTTCGTTTCAATAACTTGACCAAATTTGACTAAATTTTTCAGCACTGGAAATTCTTATCTGGAATTTAGCGTATCGATTATTTTCTAATGTCCGATAAATGTACGAAGGAGGCCGAAGAATTCTCCAGCATTCTGACGTATGTATACGTGTTCTTAGGATTGAAGATAGTAAACGTCTACTGTTAATGTGCGCATAAGAATGTATTTCAAAAGAATTTATAAGGGATAAAAATATTATTTGCGTAATAAGAAACAGGTATGGATTTCATCTAAAGCTTTTGTACCAAATACTTTTCTATATCTATTTGATATGTACAATATACGAATATATAAAAAGCTTTTTTTTTTAATACAAAATTGTGAGTCACGTTTTTATAAATCGTAAGACAGATGAGGTGAATATTAGTCACGTAAGGGAAAACGTATACGAAAATGATACAAATGCACAAAAGTACCAAATTTATAAACAAAGAATAGGAACATTTTTTATTTTAAAAAATTTCGAAAAAAGTTATAATTACTTGTTTATTGAAAAACCTATATTTTTATTAACTTAGTATATTCATCATAATTCATACATTTTCGATAGGACTTCGGATAAGCACTAAAATTATCTACAGATCGGATTATCTTAATTTAAGTTTTATATCTATTCACATATGGTTCATGTCTATACATATCTATTTTTAAAATATTATCCTACATGAGCATATAAACTCATGCATAATTTTGTTCTCGTAATATCTAATCCTAACACATAGCTGCATTCTCAATTCTCAGCTATCACTGACACGTGTCGAACGTTCTTGCCAATATACTATGACTGATTTAGCTTGCAAATAGTGTAAATGAAATGAAATGGCATCTACATTTTTAAGAATTAATTAAAAAATTTAATATTTTTTAAATCAATTTCAGCTATAAATTTATATTAAAATAAAAATGCCAGGTCAAAAAATGTGAACTGTTTTCGTCCGCAATTTTTAACAGTAGAAAAGAAGACTTTTTTATAGTCTGGTTATATTCATCAGACGGACAAAATCAGACTTTTTTCCAATAACAACAATAATTATTATTATAAATAATAAATTTAAATAATAATACCCTTTTTTGTATGAATAATTTTTTTTAATTATATTTCTCATTACAATAAGAATTTAAATCTGTCCCATGTTTTGTATTGTCAATAAATTTATAACTTCAGATATTACACTGATTTTCCCCTATCTCATCGTAATATTAATTCATCAATGATGCGGATAAAAATAGATCAAAAAACCTCTATTCGGACAAAAAGTTTTACTTGATATTTTGTCCTCTTCTTTGACAATGTGTATTATTTTTGTCCCGCAGTCTTTATATAATACTGTTTTTGTCTGAATAGTGGTTATTTGATCTGTGTTTATCCGCTTCAATCGTGAATTAATATTTTGATGAGCTATGAAAAATCATTTTAAAATTTGAATTTATTTTTAAAATATTTCTTAATTAATCAAGAAAGGTTACTATGCAAATTATATTCTTGCGTAAGAACCAGTTACTATTTTCCATAATCAAAACAATCTTTTATTTATATAAAAGACAAAAATCTAAAAAAAAAAAGTCTGATTTTGTCTGTCTGGCGGATATAATCAGACTATAAAAACGACAACTTTTCTACAATTTCCTGAAAATCGGGGACAAAAACATAGATATTATAGGACAAGTTTAGTATTTTTAATCAAGGACAGATACCGTAGAAGAGCTTGAGCCGGATAACGAAACAGTTGATATATTAACCTCCTATCTATCTCTAATCTGGCACTTGGCTCTATAGAGCACAAGGCCAATAAGGATCAAGAAGAAAAAGAAATACCTATCTGTGCTTATTTCTCGTCGCATTTCTAAGCGGTGGTGCTGCCTCCTATCGTGGAATGCCATGAACATATGTATGTGACGCAGTTACTGATATTGTCACATGCTGTCGCTCATAGTAGCACGAACGTCTGACGTCATGCCTCAATATCTACAGGTAACTGAACAATGAACGAAGCATAATTATACTCGCAGTATTCGCTGTTATATGCTTCGAATTCACTAGTCTTAGCCATTTTGCTGTCTCGGTTGCAATCTTGAGTTGCGAAGCTCAAAAGAAAATAAAGTTAGTATAGTTCGTCCACGAATTCAATGGTTTTTTTTTTAACGATGCTTAATGAATCAAACATGGCAGACAATTTTTGTAAGGAAGGTTTCGCCCTGAAATATATTTTGCTCTATTATTTTCATGATTTATGGAAAGCCATATGTATGTGACTTGCCAAGGATCGCATTGTTTTCGAACTGTCATGCGAAATACATTGAACTCATGGACCGATTATATTTCAAAGCGCAGCCCATGTCTAAGGGTCGTATCGAAAATCAGTCCCTCGTCTTAAGCACGTAAGAATAAATCAGACTTTAAATCGGTAATTTACACAGATACTTCGGACAAGGGTTGTTTAGCAGTAGAAGAAAACAATAAGATGAATGGATCTTAAAATCGAAGTCAGATAAGATGGCATATAAATGATAAGAAACGTAATTTCTATCGATTTTTCGCAGAATATCGTAAGAAAAATATACGATAATACTGTAATTCAAACTTTCCTAGCGTCATCCAGGATGTATAATATAAGGGTAAATTCTTTTTCGTAATGCGCACGTGCTCGAATTTGTTTGTATACATTTATCGGTAAGTCATTGCAAACTTGCAAGAGACGTTCGACGTTACAACCGTTAACAGAAATGCATAACTCCAGTGGACAGCGAAAATTTTCAACGACAAAACGAACCATTCGAGGAGGTATGTTTATGTTAAAGAGATTTTTATGATGGCATTTATGATGCGTCTTTACAAGTCTCGTTGATTATTGATACTTTTAATATTCTAATGTAAGAAATGTAGGAATAAGGAAAAAATCGAAAGATATTAAATATAAGCAGCCCGTATTATTTTCTTAAGAGAACTCCGAACCTCTTATTTACCCTGCGAGTCAAATGTAAAAGAAAATCATAAATAACAGGATTTTTATGGAGATATTTTCCCAAAGCGGAGTTCATTACACATTCTGCAATGATAACAATCATTTTGACACCATTTTCGTAATTATTAAACCAAAATTGAAAGAATAATCCGATTCGAATTTTTACGCATTTTCCAAATTTACATTGAAATTTTTGGATCGAATTATTCCTTCAGGTTTGGGTTAATTACTGCAAAAGTGGTGTCTAAATGGTTGTTAATTTTGAAAAATGTCTGCTGAAATGCACTTTAAAAAATTGTTGTATACTACAATGAGGATTGCTTTATTAAAAAATGTATAGGTTTTAATTTCTGTGACAATTTTTAAAATTAAAAATTCGTCAATTCATCAAAATTCCTGTGAGTGGACTGCAGATGGTATTTGTTTGAATAGCAGTTTGCGGAGCCAATTCTCACTCAGCAAGCCTTGCAAAAATAAAGAAAATTCACAGGTTTAAAATAATCGAGGGGTCCAATCGACCCCAGTCTGTGCAATTTTTTGGTTCGATGAGTAAATTTTCATTTTTTTTAAATTTCTTTACACATAATTACTTTGTAATGTAATTGTAATTAAAATAAAGCAATATAGTAAATTACAGTGTTTGAATGTGTCTTTACGCACTGATATGAACGATAACGCCCTATACTATGCAATAGGAAGAAAGTTGGGCTTTTTTTATGTTTAGTAGGCACAAGTCGTAATGAGTCTTTAGGTTCAGATTATTAATTTAGGTATCCCACCATCACAACTAGGCGCTCGGCCTTTAAAACGCGATGCAACTTTTGCCCACGGAATGCAGACCGAAGAACGATATTCGTCTGTCAAGTATAATCTCTTTTAATTTGTGCCTAATCTGCTCCGGGCAGGATTAATTTAAACTTTGTGTCGTTCTTCTTTCCACATTGATTACTAAAATCACATTTTTCTAAATACACAAAAATAAAATGATCAAATCAACATCGACATTGATACTCTTTCCTTTTTTTCTTAGAAACGCTTTTCAAAATTTCGGCATTTTCATTTCTCTGAATAATTCAATTTTTTATAATTAATCTGGCTGGTTTCTTTTTTATTAAAGATTTCAGAAATTCACCAATTTTTCGTCTTTCCTTCAACCGAGAAAAAAATTAATAATAACTCGACCTATTGCATATTTTTATTTTCAATCGTATTGGAAGTTTCTAAGCAGTGCGACATTTGTGGTAAAGGTCTTAAGGATTTCAAAACTTCACGAAGATTTTGGTTATAGTCTACAGTTTTCAAATATATCTAATTTTTAAAAATTTAATGATCAGGGCGGAAATAGTACGAAAATAAGTACACTCCGCGTATATAAAAAAAGAGTGTAGAGCCGAAGAATTAAGTGAAAGTTGATATAAAATTCCTCGAAAAAACTGCAATAAAAGTCTCAATCATTTTAATAAACGAAAGTAATAATCTAGTAAATAATGTTCAGCAAAGTATGAAAGGCGTAGTCACTCCTTATTAAATATGTAATAGAAACCTATCGTATTGTCTTCGATGTCTTCGTTTCTTGCAACAACAATAACCAAAAGAATGCTCATTAATTATTGTAAGTAACTGTTATAGAATGTAGAGCACGTCACTATACCATTCAGGTATATTTTTCTATCACTGGTTAGGAAAGCAACCCTTTCTTATTAAGAGATATATTTTCAAAATAATATTTGTAACGTATTTTTTTCTTAACTCGACACCGATAACGAAATCCGAGAACGAACTAATCTTCGATAACCAACCTACGTTACCTTCGGCCGTTCCGGGAATTGA
>JARPRH010017801.1:0-11192 GCA_031763665.1 Calameuta haemorrhoidalis
CGTACAGCCGATTGTTGGTGGTACTTTGTAAAAGAGAGAAATTGCCTCGAGATTCGAAAGTACTCTGTGATTGATAATTAGAGCATAAACAAAGACAAAGAAAATGTACACGTAGATAGGCAACTGGGTAGTAACAAGAAACGAGTAAGATTGGATTCTATATGGTGGGAATTTTTGAAAAAATTTCATTTTTTTTTTTATTTATAACACAAATCTCTTAATGCTTATGTATATAGATACCCAATTACCTATTGAAATTCATATCCTTTCTTATATTAAAAAGCCATCGATATCATAGCCCTATAAATCTCGTCTGATACGTATATCTATATATCGTTCAATTTTTTCGAATAAAATATTGTCACAAGTGCGCAGACTCCGTTGGGATCGGTGAATATGAAAAAAAAATAATCCTCTTGCGTCATCAGTTAACGGTTCCTTAACTATTACGGATTATCGTCAGTCAGTTACAGATCTAATTCGCCACGAGGAAGTTTACTGCAGAAGTTTGATCCGGACATGAATTAAGCTGAGTGCCCTAGTTAAACATTAATATTATACTCGACACGAATATCCGGTTACTTGCTTTTGAATTATTAACCGTAATAATATAAATGTCAAGTTTCGATAAACTTGACGCGTTTGCGGGACTTCAATTTCGTATGAAATCTTATATATGTATATGTAGATGCTGTCAGGAATAGTGAGTTACTTGTTGCGTTAAGATTCTTGCATCTGTGGGTCTTCAATCGTTTATGAATCCTAGCAAACGTTTGTGCAATATTATATATGTATTATCAGATAAATATCAAACTTTTGAAATATTTTTTTTGCAAAATTTAAAAAAAGTGAGACAAAATTTCTGAAAATTTTCAAGTGCGTTTTCGTGTTCGAACTTTGAATTTTTTACGCAAGAGACAGCCGAGAGGTATTTTAAGGTCGTATGTCAGAGATATGAAATGAGACGCGGATGTGGGATTCATCTACGTGTTTAAAATCGTCACCATCATCTCGTCCAATTTAACTTAACCTATGGTGAATCGTTTTCGTGCTTGAATAAATCTTATAAATCGAAAGACAAATCCCAATGGGAATTGTAGAATGGAAATCCTTGTGAATGTCGAAGGCTTAAAGAGGTACAGCGAATCAGATTTGCATAATGCGTTAGGTATACCAATCGTGTGTATGAAAATTCGTATAATTTTCAGTATTATTTTAGGACAGAATCTGGATTGAATCAGAATGGGTTAAATAAAACAAATTTTAAATTAAAAAAAAAAAGAAAAAAATCCTCACGAACAAATCTCTTGATTCTATAGAAGGACAATTTTCTATATTGTCTTACAGGAATATCTAATCCGATTCGCTACGTAGCGTTATTTATGATAAAAGCATTCACCAAATTCATTGATACAACTTTACATTTTTAATAGATCAATGATTAGAGTATTTATGAAGAATACAGAAATGAAAATAATACAATTAATTATTAGCGATCGAGAAATAAAATTCAAGGAATAATATAACAAAAAATTTATTCTTTTTTTGCAATCCGTCATTTTTTGCTTTGATCAAAATTCTCAATCCGCGAAGAGGTTAACAATATTAAACAGCTGACTGTACGGTTACGTGCATAACTGATAACGCCTGAAGTTGACAACTTTGAATGCCAAGCAGACAATTGCCCCAAGGAATCCTTAGGGGATACTGGATTAATCTAGACACACGGAGTTAACTTGCACCAGTGTATGAGAGAATATCACGGTATCTTAATGAGTATTCATAGTCATGCCAATTCAGATAGATATACATATACAGCTAAAACGATAAGTTCCTGGCAAGATTTCAAAATTACAAAATATAACCTCAAAGCTTTTCACGGCTATGCAAATAAAAGGTGAAAGGCAAAGAGAGCAATTAGAGACTTTATAAAAAAAACACCCTGGTGCGTAATAAAAAAAATAATTTTCTGATCGATCCAAAATCGATCACCTTGAATCCAAATGCATTTTGGTCATTTATATTAAAGGTGGAATAAAGTTTCATTAGATGCATTAATTATGGTATACCATATACGATACAGCGACATGTCTGATAGGTATTGCGAAGGAGAGTGAAGAAAAAAGGAAATTCAGAAATTCAGCTGACCGTAACAACAACCATTATCACTAATGAAATTACACTTTTATATTAGCACAAATAAAGTGCAGATAACGCATTAATCTCGTAATACAGTTGATGTACATGCAGAAGAAAATGAAGAAAAGAAAAATTTGCACAGAAAAAAATGTTTTATGATTTCAGGTTACCGTAACAAGAGGTCTGTTCATCATGCAGAGAAAAATTGCACTGTCGTGGATGCTACTGGCTGCCGTAGCCATTATCGCACTTTCAACCCCGGCCGAAGCAGCCCCATACACGTGAGTTAAAACGAATATATGTAAAATGTGATTTTCATTGGCATTCTATGTTTGCGATTATCCAAAATTATCTTTTTTGAGTTATGAAAGATTACGTAATTCCATTAATCCTTGTATACCGTACAAGTAAATCCTAACCTAATGGTTGACCACACCTTTATCTCGTCTATAGTCATGACACGGAACTATGATAATGGCTGGTTTGAATTTCGCATGAAGTCCTGGAAATGGATTCGTTAAAGTTTCGGTACGTTGTAAAGCGAGAAAATTAATTTTGCTAATGGAAATCACGATAGGTTGGCTCACACAGGGATTACCATGCTGGTAGTATATGACGCTCGGTAGTAATCGGGACTTGTCCGGAAACGAGCAAAAGAGACGTATCTGTCGCTCGCGTTGGGCAATTTAACCCAGTTTCCATTTTGTGATCGCGTCGCTGCTACGTTGAAAACAGGATTTGATTTGGACGGTGGGTACATATTTGTACTGGACGAAAGAATAAATAGAGCCTGAGGTAAATGGGGGAGAAATGTAAAGAAATACATGTTAGACTTTTGTAGGTTAGGTACGTATGTGATGAGGGTGACTTTTGTATTTTATGACTGTTTGGGGTTTAGTATAATATTCTGCCGCTATGTAGGGCCTCCACGAACAGAAAGGCCCATTTTCATGAAAGTGTTTAACCTTGTTCGCTGTAGTACCGTCTTGGTGCGCCGTCGCTAAAACTTAAGGCTACTCCTGAGGAGGACCCAAGGATCATAAAATGGACGAAGCTTTTAAATCAGAAGGGATAAGTCTAGTCGATATTTTTCTACTTAAGTGGACACTTAGAGTACGGACACCCTCATTGGCTATTTAATGTCGAGTGGATAACGTTAGAAGTGGTTATAAGGTTGGCGAAATTACTTTTTGAATTTTAACGTATAACGGTTACGATGCCATCGTCTTGGCGGGAGATATGAAATTTTTTTTTCAAGTACTTTTTGATCTAGGAAGAAAATGATAATTAATACAGTATCGTATTTTTCTTTATTACGTTACACGTTTCAAGTGACAAAAAGAAAGATGGTGGACAAAGAACATATTTTGACGTTACCTTTGGGTTTGAGCCTTTAAAAAAATGTGAAATATTATATGGTGCTTTGTTGGATAAAGCCTCGGGATACTTTGACAGGATTCATAAATACAGATACATTATCGGTACTGTTTTTTTTATGTATATCACTCGTGGGTTATCGAACTAAAACCATTAGATAAAATATTATTATTATTAATTCACAGAATTCTACGTTTGTCCCTAAAGATTTCACATGGTGCGTAATTCTGCTCGTAAGACTCAGAGTTAATCTTATTTGTTATCATTGTTATCATCTCATGCGTATGACTATACGGAATTAGATTATACAAAGTAATTGTGACATCTCCGAGACTATTACGTCACTTATCATTATAATTGAAAGCAACCATCTAGAAACCCAGTCAAATAATAATGTAATTGTTACAATAATTTACTACCTATGTCAGACCTCAAAGTTACTGGAACCAACTTGAGGACGAGGATCCGGAAATGATGCTGGAGATGTTGGCACGACTTGGACAAAGCATCATCCGTACCCACGAGCTTGAGAAGTGAGTGAAAGTCAAAATAAAAAAATAGTTGCTCAAAGACAGTCGTAAAAAATTTTTTTTTTAAATTGATACAATTTTCAGCACCAAACGTGGACTGGACTTGGGTATCAGCCGTGGGTTCAGTGGTTCTCAAGCAGCAAAACATCTGATGGGTCTGGCAGCTGCAAATTACGCCGGCGGACCGGGAAGGAGGCGCCGATCCGAACAAGCGTAGACGCCGTTCGCAAAAGTCTAGCTAAAATTATCTAACCACACCAATCCAAAAGATCCACTCTCTTGATTTTACGTATTACTATTGTAACCCGAAGGCAAAGAGGAAGCAGGAAGTAAGAAAAAATTAAAGAAAACCCATTCGCTCCAGGGCTCTTTCGGACTTCTTTTGCCAAAAACTGTTCCTCCCTCCTCTATACTTACATTGGACGTACCCTAATCGATTGATCTGAAAATCTTAAAATCGGTCTCACCTCTCTTTATTTTTCTTGGCGTAGAACTAGTAAAAGAAAGCAATGTATTTTCCCTAGCCTTATATGTATCTATCTATAATTCTATTTTTTTTTATCTACTTCATCCCTCACGATACTTTCGGTTACCGATTTTTTTTTTCAAAAAGAAAACTTTGGGGGTTTCTTCTCTTTAATGGAGAAGCTTCTCCAGGGAATCGGATTATCTTTTCAGTCTCTATCTCAAGTACTGAGAGAGAGCCGATCGGTTCTCGATACGTCTTGATTAATTTTCGAACTACTGTTCTAGTCAGTCGTGTACCTCAACTGTAAAAGTTAGTGCAAATATCCTCTAGACTTATGTCGTTTGCGTTCTTATTATTGTTGTTATTAAGATTACTATTATTATTATTGTCCCTAATTACTTTTGTCATTAAAAACGTGTAGTGTCTATATTAGCTCTTAGAATCTTACCGACATGCCAAAGAATATAATAGTATTGACACTGAGGAGTCTTTTTGTCTCTCTGTCTGTCTGTCTGTCTCCTCTTAATGTTAAAAACAAATTATTCTACAATATGTATAACGCATCATTGTACCTATAGGATACGCTTTAAGAACGCTGTCGGTGGCCGTATTTGGTATCGTATCTAAACATTAACCCAAGTGGTTGGATGTCGCTTGAGAAACAGCTGACTTTTACCCTCTTGGGACTTTGTTCTTTGTAGAGAGTTATTAGAATGAGAAGATTAGAGATAAATTTGATTGGTTATATTTGATTGATTACTGATAAAGAAATAGTCAGTGTGAACGGCGTGTCTCGACACTTATGCTCTATGTATCATAAAGGAATTTCGTCTCCTATTACCTTGAATAAATGTTACTTTAACCCAGTGGCATAAGTATGTTCTTCATTGTGAAACCTCCTTTAACATAACTACACGTAAGCCATAAAGAACGATATATTTGTTTTGAACGAGCGTTTAATAGATTTTACAATAATTTGTAATTAACGTATCAAATTCATTAACATAATTTATAATTGAGTTTATGTTGACATTTTTTTTGATACAGTTTACGGTCGAGAGTAAATAGACCGTATCGCGTGAAGTGAGTCACAAATGGAGTTTCATACTTCAAATGATGCAAGCTCTTGACCGAAGAAAGAATTTATTTTGGAGAGAAAAGTCAGTCGTATCTTAACGTTACTCCGTGTATAAGCAGAAGTAGCGGAAGGTTCCGTGAAGGATTTACAAATGATATCTATATTATCAAGATGGGAATATGAAGATCTAGAAGAAACGTAAGTCGCGATTAACATGTTTTACAATAGAAATAAAAATTTTAGTACTACCTTATTTCTCTTGTTAGACAAATAATGAAAATAAATAATTAAAATAATCACGAGTCATGTATGTAGTCTCTCTGGATTCTCTGGGTACTTTTACTACAGCGCTATCTCTGAGCAGTATATTTACACGGGTTAATTGTCAGCATGCAGCACAACGGAGTACAGTCAGTGAAGATATATTTAAATTTGATACAAGTGACGTATAAGCGCGAGACTAGTGCCTGGTATGGGCACTTGGTAATCATAGATACGTTCCTGAGGCGCATTAGGGTCACCTGCGGCAAGAATCATGACTATACGCGGCCTACCTACCGCTGCTAGTTAGGTAGTCAGAACCAGTCCATAAGGTCTGTTTCCTTCAAAGCGCGTGCTCAATGCTTCAAGTCGTTGTCGCTGGCCAATTGAAAGCAACGCGGTAGTTTCTGATCTTCTCTTCGCTCCGTCTGTGAACCCGCTTAATCGGCAGATTAATTAATTGTATACTATTAGACAATTCAGGGCGGGCTGCGTATCACTTATGTAAGTAAGAATTAATCGTCTTGCGTCTTGCTGAATATTGTCACTTATGAAATGACATTTAAAAACGAACGTGCGACGCAATAAATATGCGACTCAGACTCGTTCTCTATCGATCGTACGAAATTCTTGACATTTTTAATTTTATTTCACAAAATTTTGAGTATTGTGTTTTCGTTTTTTGATACATGGATCGAGACCATTTTTTATTGACATTCGATTCACGTTTGTTGTGTCAATAATGACAGAATGACATTTTTTGAAAATTTCTATGTAAATTCTAATAGCTACGATTACGTAACTTCAAATGTATTTTCTATGGTATAAAACTTTATTAACCGCTTTTTTGTGTCTTAGTGAATATCGTCGAGTTTAATCATTTGCTTGTGTTTTACAGGAGAATGGATCGTGCCAAAGGTTTCTTGGCGGATAACTGTCGAAAAGGAAAACGTGGTATTTGCGTAACTGTCGTTATTCTTGGTATTTTTATTGGATGTGCTCTTTTGGGTTATACGGCATTCGCAAGTGCGAGTCATAGAAATGCTACATTAGCACAAGTTACAATTGTGAGTATTTTACTGTACAATAATTCTACATGGTTAACTCTTTATAGTAATAGCCTCGGTGGAGTTGGGTCCTACTCAATGAAGTTCGAGCCGCGTTACCTGCTGTCGGTCAAGTAGATTCCTGCTTAAGAATGATAACACAATCCTTTTTATTTACAAATTTTTTTTTTTTTTAAATAGATATTTCGTCACGGTTATCGAACACCTACGGAAACTTATCCAAACGATCCTTATCTGCATTACAAATGGCCGGATGGTTGGGGAGCTTTGACCAAGGTTTGACATTTTATGTAGTACTACCACTCCTGTGCAGTTATACTGGAATTTTGTAAAATTAAAAAAATAATTATCCCACAGAAGGGAATGCTGCAGATGTACAATTTGGGAAAATGGATACGTGATGTCTATGGATGGATTATTGGAAAGTCTTATCAAAGTTCTACCACACACGTGCAGAGTAGTTATGCCGATCGGTGTATAATGTCTGCCCAAGCATTGCTAGCTGGACTTTTTCCTCCAGCTCCGGAGGAAGCGTTTCTTCCCGGATTACCGTGGCTTCCAGTTCCGGTTCACAGTACGCCTAGAGAGTTGGATAAAGTATTTTGCTATTAATTCCTATAGTGAAATTTTTAAGTGTCTGGAAACTCATTTTTAATATATATTATTTTTCTGAAGACGATCGTCGTCAAGGCACCTTGCCCACGATTGGATGAAGCTTTAAAGGAAGCGTACCAAAATGATACGAAGGAAACAGATCTACAATCGTATTACGCAGAATTGTCGAATTACACGGGAAAAAAAATATCTGACATAACTGACGTAGAATTTTTATACAATACACTGGAAATCGAGGTAATATTTTAACGGAGGATTTAAAAATCAAAACACTCGGAGGTACATAAAAATTAAAGAAATATTATGATAAAATCTATTTGCTTACCAGGATTTAAATAAGCTTACGCTACCCGAGTGGACGAAAAAATTTTATAACGATAAAATGAAGGAAATCGCTGCTCGCAGTCTTGCAATTTTTACAAGTAATACTTTACAGCAACGGCTGCGAGGAGGTAATTGATATGTGTAACTGACTGTTTAAATTTTAATATTATTCGACGAATAAATAAAAATGTCGTTTCATTCAATTTTAGGACCATTACTCAAGGAGATTTTAGAGCACATGATGGAAACGCGTTCCAAAGATAATTGGAGGAAATTGTACTTATATTCAGCACACGATATAACGTTAGTCAACGTGCTGAGAACAATGGGATTTACTAATGAATTATTTAAACCCGATTACGGAGCAGCTCTTATTTTTGAGTTGCATTTAGTAAATGGTGGACAAAGTCATGAAGTGAAGGTAAAGTAACTTTAATAATTATTTTTAATATTAATTAGAATCTATTAAAATTTTTAAACAACATTTAATGGAAACATTCTGCTGTTATCACAAAGGTATTGTACTTAAACAGTACAGAGACAGTGGAACCGCATCGTATGAATATTCCAGGGTGTGAAGATCCGTGCTTACTTGACAATTTGATAAACATATTGAAACCGGTAATCCCTGTTGATTGGGATAAAGAGTGTCTCTTATCCAATTAGATCAAACATCTATTATCACTCTTTGTAAACGCATCTTAAGATATATAAATTAAATTAATATTATAACTTTTGTTCAACTCGCTGAAAGTTTTTCAGCGATCAGTGCGGTATCCATTACATCATAGACGGTATATTTTTTCCATAATTATTTATTTATACATTTATACAGCCAAATTAGATGTACGAGAAACTGTGACTCATAGAAATTTCAATCTAGAAAAATATTTTTATACTATTCTGTATTGTGATTATTTAACAAATATACATATATTTATAAATGCACGCTTATGCTTAAAAACAATTAATTTTAACACAATGTGTTTGAGAATCAATGTGCGTCTGGGTTTTTACTGTGCTGATTGGAATTTACATGTGCGTAACGAAAGATTACTATAGAAATATAAAAAAATATCAACATGACAGAACGTCACGAGGTCATTTTTTTAAAGTTAACTTTCATCGTAAATTTCGCAAGAAATTTTATCATAGAATTGTTACCAGACAAATTATGTTCAATAAATCACAATCGATCTTTGCATTAAACCATTTACTGTATAAAAATATTAAAAATTTTTTTTTCTAAAATTTATTAATACATTTATGTAAACCTTATAAAATTTGACAAGAAGCTATAAATAATATAATTTTTATTGTCTGAGACGCCATTTGTTAGCTTACGGGATCAAATGGTTTATCGTGACCTCTGATAAATATGCACTTACATATTCCTAAAATTATACCAACACTTTTCTTGCGAAGCAAATCACTGTGGAGACAAAATATAAATTCTCCTGCATCTTTGAAGAATTTTCAATGTCAAGCTGTTCGCGAAACAGTGAAATACCAAGTGAAAAATAAAATTATATAAAAGTAGAATGAATTTACGATTTTTGTTACTCTTATTATTTGTCATTCTGACATGCGGTAAGCATTAGTATTAACAATTACGTATTCAGTAAGCACGACTTTTTTCATAGTTCATAGTACCAAACTTATGTGGCATAAATGAGTATCAGAGTGATATTTTTATAGCAAGTGTTCAATCCAAAAGGAAACCACCTATAAAACGTCCCAAGCCGTCACCTACTAGAAGACCCCGTACGACGACAACTACTACTACACACCGTACCACAGGTAATAAATATATTAAACACACTTTTCTGATGTTCGTTACGTTAATACGAGTACAATTAAATATTTGTAATATTACCTTCATATTTGGCGAAAAAGGGGGACATACAAAGCCAACTGATTATCAACTTAATGTAATTATTATAAATATTGAATAATTTTAATAAACAATTAAATATCGTTATCATGCAGCTACTACACCTCAGGGGGTATGGTATTCCAACTCAGAGTCTTTAAGATACACGGAAATTTATTCATAGTTATAATTTCTTTTACTCAGGTAAGATTTTTGTAATTGTTTAATATTTTCAGATTATCAACGTCCAACAACTACACGTCGTAGTGTTACTAGATCAACTGCAGCGCCAACCACTTCAACTACATATCCACCATGGGCCAATCCATATCTATCATGGGCCAATCCATATCCAACAAGAATCACTCATACAACAAAACCTCCTGCGACTGATAAGACTGGTACTTCCATTCGTGATAAAAGCAATACCTCACTGCCTATTAAAATACCAGTCTTACACACCACCAGGTCGCCATTGGACAGTAACATACTTATTGGCACTCATTATAAAACACAAAATAATATTACCATAAAAAATACCTCACTACCTATTAAAATACCAGTCTTACACACCACCAGATCGCCATTGGACAATAAAATACTTATTGGCACTCATTATAAAACACAAAATAATACTACCATAAAAAAACCTCAAACTGCTATAGTTGAGCCTTTTCATCAAACCCGCGTAAATCAAAGTCAATCGACGCCTATTTTAAACCACCCACCATATCCACACCAACAGGGCCCAGTTTTTTACCCTATGCCCCAGCCCTCTGTAATCGTGTTATCTAATCCAAAAAATAATGATAGAGGCGTGGGAAAAATTTTAGAAGAAGCAATTATCTACTCTGGAGTAAATGCTGCTGTGGATAGAATTGTTAACCCTAGTCTTTATCATCATCATCATCATCATTACCATCATGATGGATACTGGCAACCAGTTGGAGAATCTAGTAATGTCGAAACGTCGAATACGCACGTTACGACCCACACGGAAATTACGTACAACAATCAATATATAAATACAGTTCCGGAAAGCAATGGCAGTGTCCCAGGACAACCGACTGTTTCAGCTTCCACTAATTTCTCGCAATCGGATCAAGTAGCTCCTCCTTCACATACAGCTGCTCCTGTCAATGCTACTGAAACTCCTGCAATTACGTTCCAGTATAGGATAACAAATGAAGAACTGCAATCGTTATCAGAAGGATTGTTCAATAAGGACGAGTTCAATGCTTATAAATACATTAGCCTGGATATCCAGGGTCGTTCTACTGGCACCAATGTATCTGATCAAGCTGCTAGACCGTAAAATTTCATTTAATATTACGTAAGTCTTTTTTCAAAGTAACACTTTTTTTCATGAAAATTTCTATTCATTTTTTAGGCTTTTCAAAGTGATGCCTGTAGCTTATACAATACCGACTGTCCAAGCACTTCGTTCACTGTACCAGCA
>JARPRH010017811.1:0-11191 GCA_031763665.1 Calameuta haemorrhoidalis
AAGCTATTGTAAAGCAGCTATCTTTGGCATCCGCGAGTGTATCTCCCACCACGCTGCCATAACTCGCGGAAATCCTTGATTCTGATTGGTGCCATTTAAATGCTTCTCATTTAAAAACTATTCCGAATTTTGGCAAACGGTTTGCGGGAGAGTACTCAGGGCACCTCCAGCCATCGCCCACTTCCCGGTCCAAAAGTAGTTCTGGGACACCCTGTATATATAGAGTGTATCAGCTAAGATGCACGTTTGAGATTTGCGGTGAAACTGAATACAATTTCGAAAATCTGATGTAGCAACCATTGAACTTTTTTTGATTGCGCATCGAATGGGCATATTATTATTATTAGTTTAATTTCCGTTCGCAAATAAAAAAAAACCGTGCGCGTAGGAACTACACACGACAGAAGTGAAACTTACGTAGTTTGAAATGTAAACAAATCTCATATAAATGTAGGTCAATTGATTAAGAAATTTTTCTTGGAAAATTAGGGTGACAACAAGGAAATTATAATCAGACACAGCACACATATATTAAGGCAAAGTAAAAATTGTATTTTATTCATTTTCAATAGAATTTAGAAATGATACGATTGGTTTATGGTAACTGAAATACGATATATACACCGTTAATTTAAATTGCTCTAAATATCTGACAAACACAGTATCAATTGTTGTTCCTGCTTTTGTCGTTGGTACTGATGGATCATTATTGATTTTCAATTTGAATTTTTCATTTGGGAATCGAATCAGGGGCTGAGCTTCCGGACTGGGAAAGTTGACATTGAAATCACCACTCAAAATCATTGGCATTTTTTCATAGTCTTTCCGAAGCACAGCTGATACCTCGGGGGTATAAACAATTAGGACTTCGTAAATTAAATGTATGATATTTTTCATTGACTGATTTGGTGATATGTACACCATAACGGTGATGATTGTCTGTCCGTTTTCTAGAACACAACGAGCAGCACAAATGTCCCCAACGTTTGTGGTATTCACTGCTAAGGAACTTGTCTGATGTACTTTGATGTCCATATTAGCAGTGGCAATCAATGTATTATTGATTGTTTTGTTGTAGATAGCAACGCTCCCATTTCTTAGATGAGAACGTTTAAACTGCACCACACAATGGAAATTCGGCACTACCATTTCCTCGTCATCCTTCAAGCATGTCTCAGAAAGAAGTAAAATGTTTGAATTATTAACAATTGGATTATTGAGATCTGCAACATGCGCTCTGAGACTCTGATAGTTGAATGAGAAAATCGCTAATCCCCTTTTGGCGGTGATGAAGTTCATCAAGGTATCATCAATTTTTTGCAACCGATTGAGGGAGAGCCGTTGAGCTTCTGCTTGCAAACTTGCTGAAGATTTAGCTGGTCTCCGCCCATGATGAAATCTGAAGTCGTTATTTATTTTAGTGATGTATAATCCGTTTAAACTGGTAACTCGTGATAATGCGACATACAAAAGCTGCTGCGTTTGACTCTTGTCATATTAATAGACAATTTCCTCAAATGACCCTCCTTGGGATTTATGGATTGTAATGGCACATGCAGGCATCACAGGGAAATGATTTCGCCTAGCTACAATCGTCTTATTATTATTCAACGGGATGCTTGATGTACGCCGGGCTATCGGCACTGCTGTTCGACTGATGTTATTTTGCTGCATATATGCACTGACTTTTCTCCTCGTCTTTTCTCCAACTGTAGGTGTACTAGGAAAATCCAGCCATATACGTTTTACCAATTTTCCCATTGCACCATTGACTAATCCACCCACAACATCAATGTTAGTTGTGATCATGTAAGACTTGTATAGTACAAAAGTTATCTCGTAGAGTAAACTACCAGTATCAATAACAGACATTTTGTGTAATTTTTGACGCACAAACGATTCCTGGTCTGCACTGTGGCAACCAACGTAGACATCGTTCGTCACAGATATCACTTTTAAGTAAAATCTTGATTTCAACAAGGTTAATTCCTCCTCCTCCAACTGCATCCCATTCCCAAATTTGGTTAATAATGATGAAAAGATGATATTAGACTGGCGTATCACTTCATTCAACTCGTAGAATTTGAGGTCGTGCCACAAAGTAGGACCTACTACCCTTTGCTTGATCTGCTTGTAGATTGCTGTTGCTCTCCCTGGTGGTAATTGACGTAAGTCTCCAATCAAAATCAAATCAATTGCACCGAAGCGACTGTCATAATTTCCTGTTATCTGTTGAAGCCTTGCGTTTATCTGTGACAGTAATTCGGCGCTGATCATGCTAATTTCATCGATAATGATAACTCGTACAAATTTGAAAAGAGTTCTGTATTGTTGCACTACTTCTATGGATAATCGCAGTAATTTGGATAGAGTAACTCTAAAAGCCGTGGGTACTGTGGTAGCATCGGTCGCCACGGCCGCTTTACCTGTAGATGCACACGTTATATATGCATTGCAATATCCATCATTATCTGTGTACCGAATGTAAATCTACGCGCGATACAATGGCGTACGTCGCCTTTTCGCGGCGTAAATGTAAGCGTAAATGTAAATGTCCGCGGCAGAATATAAATCTCCATGAGTAATTTGATGACAAATATATTTCCACATCCAGCTGGTCCAGTTAAGAAAATTTGAAATGGTAACTAATCTGTCGACTGTAGAATGGAGATAACATGCATGAGCAGCCCCGTTTTTACTTTTCATTCGCCATCAGCATCAAGTCGTAGTATGTGTCGGTGGGCATCAAATTCTCCCGTCTTTTGGCAATTGCAACGAGTGTATTTAGCGTCGCAAGTCGAAGGTCATGATTCATCTTAGAGTTTTCGTTATTATATAACTCCTGAAATACATCGTGTTCTGCTTATCGATTAGCCACACCACGTATTTCGTCTCCATCTTCAAGCTCTCCTTCTCGGCATAATTGTCTGCAGATTTCAATTGTTTTTTGAATGTTTAAATCGAATTCAAATTCTTTACGCCGTTGTAAAATTAACTCCGCATTTTGCTCATACAATTGTACGAATTTGCTCTCGGAAAGTATGCCTGTCTCTTCATTGCTAAATGGTAAATGCAGAGTAGCCATCTCTCTTCTATATTCATTCCAATCTGTACCAATGTCATAATTCCTATAACGGATAATGCGTGGGTCTTTCCTCTTCATTAATTCATTCTTAGCATTGCGTGTGTAATTCGCAACGAATATTGCCAGACTTACAGTATCAAGTTCTGGAGGTCTCTTCTCGTACTTGTCGAACCAATTTTATTTCCAGATATCAGTTGAATCATCGTCCCCATCCATCTGTGCTAATTGCTCTTGAGTTTTCTTTATCCTCTGTCGTTCAACTGGCCATACAGTAGGAATGTACACTATAGCAGATGAACTCTTCGACATTGGTTCACGCAGTAAATACCAAGCCGCTTCCTGACTGGTCATCTCGACGGTATTCAGCATATCAATACTCATCTTCCTTGTAATTTCAACGATATCAAAATCGGAGTGTTCATCCTGAATCTGTGTTATTTATCGCTGCAAATTGCTGATATCTCTGTTGGTTTTGTTGACATATTCCACGACGTACGCTGCACATGAGTATTCTTCTGTAATGAACTGTATGTCTGTATTTGCTTGAAGAAAATTGAAGATGAAGGGGTTGAAAGGATTATGCCATTTCTCTGATGGTTGCAGTTTCAGAAACACTCTTGGACGCGTAATACCAGCGCTGAGATGTCCAGATAGTGCTCATCTGAAAGTATTTCATTTCGTTCATAGAATTCATCCATGTCCATGTACTCATCTTGCTCTAAATTAACTCTTATTTGCTTATAATGCCCTGCATATTTAGTAAATCCAGGTTGAGTTTTCTCCATCGGTGTTAAGATGACGGTCGATCGACAAGGCATGAATGGAACTTCAAAACGACATTTTTGTGGCATATTAGTAGCAAGTCTCTTGAAACATGTGAAAGTATGCTTATGAGTTTGCAATTTAATGTTGCTAAATGATTCCTCCGCCGAAACCGAAATGAGGTTGTCAATCAATGTGCTTTCTGCCTGTTTATCCTCACCAAGGGCATCTTTCGGTGCATCTTCAAGCCACAAGAGAATATACGCATGAGGACTCCCGCGATGTTGGAATTCGATTCTTTTGAAGTAATGAAGAACACGATATTGTTCAAATGGGCTACATCTTTTCGACTGTAGAAGAGTCATCACTGAATTCACAATTTTGTTGAAATAGATTGAACACGTGACTGAATCCTCATTTATCAAAGAACTTTTCTCCATATAGGACAATCGGGACGCCATTTCCTCTGAAATCTCTGTTCCATTCTTCAGCTTATATAACGCTTGGAGTAAATTAATCCAACCGATTTCATTGGCACTTGTAGTTAAGAACAATGTTGGCTTACCCAATTGTCTTATCATTGCAAATAAGTCTCTTTTACGATCGGCCCAATACCAACTGGAATTAGGTATGCACCTCAAGAAAGCTAGATTGGTTTCTATGCATTGTTTGATGTATTCTTCAGATTCAATTTGCTGCCTTGTTATCTTTGAATCTTGTCCGATATACTTGAAGGCAATGGTGAAGGAATCACGCACTCGTATTCTCATTATCTTCATAGCCATGTATAAAAAATGATGAGGTGTAACTGCACGACGATCAGAATGCTTAACTCACTGGTAGCCATCATGAACGGTGTGACACGTAAGCCATCTTTGAACACTCTGTAATGCCCAAGATATATGCCAGGGAAGGACAGCTCTTCAGTATGTTCATCAAACAATATGCTCTGCGGCACGTTCATCTCACTTGGTGCAATTCTGAGGCATTTCTCCTCGTTCCATTGTGAGGTTTGTTGTTGAGCTGTAAGGACTTCCGTTTCCGGCGACGTGGTGAGAAGGTGTTACAGTGACAGTGTACAAAAGGGAAACGGTGTGCGGTGTAAGAGACGGGCGAAGGGACAGAGAAAATGTAGTGCTAGAAGAAGGAAGGAATAGGGAACAAAGAGAATAAATCAGCATAAATAAATAGGGTAAGGAGGGTGAGCTAAAAGGGGGACAGAAAAGGAGACAGAGAGTGAGGTTAGGCGTGCAGAGGGACTGGGAAAGGCGGGAGGCAGGTAGCAAGGAAAGACAGACAGGTGGAGACAGAAGGTAAGGAAGGAAACAAGTGAGGTTGATAGGACAGATAGAAAGGTAGAGGGCAGGCGGTCAGGTTAGCGTGGGCCGGTAAGGAAGGGAGTAACGGGAGCAGGTAAGGAAGGAAGTGGTTATGGAAGAAGAGGGCAGGGGCCTGAAAAGGATTTTAACGCTTGAGAAAGTACGGATAGGGAGGACAGCAAGTGAGGGAGACCTGGTGGGAGCAAATGTAAGGGGAAAAGGGAAAGAAAGGGAGGCAGAAGGAGAGAAGAGGCAGACGAGAGAGTTGGAAGAGGCGGAGGTTTTCAAAAGGAGTAGGAAAGTGGAAAGATCACCGGCAAAGGAGGCAGGAACAAAAGGAATGGAAGAAATGATGAGGAGGATGGAAGATGTAATGAGATCGGAGTGTGAAAGAATAAGAGAGAGGGTAGATGAGCTAGCAAGCGAAGAGAAGAAGGAGAGAGAGAGAGAGGAGATGAGGAAACAATGGGAAAAAGAAAGAGTTGAGATGAGGGAAAGGATTCAGAAGCTGGAGAGAAAAGTGGAAGGTCTAGAAAAGGATAGACTGGAAAAGGAGAAAAGGAGAGAAATGGGGTAAATGGCGAAGAGAGGGTAGAAACAGGGGGAAGAAAAAAAGGACTAGAAGAAAAAAGGATGAGAGATCTGGAGGTTAGATTGGATAGGAGAGCACGGGATATACGAAAGAACAACATTGTGATAAAAGGAGTGAAAATGGGAGAAGGGGAAGAATACATAAAGGAGGTAGACAGGATCTGGGAGATAATAGGAGTCGTAGGAGATAGAAAGAAGATAATAAAAGTAGGAGGACAGAACAGGAAAAGAAGGGGAGTAGTATGGGTGGAGCTAGGAGGCCCGGAAAAGAAAAGGGAGGTAATGAGGGCAAAGAGTAAGCTGAAGGGAGAAACAGAAAGGATAGAGGATGACCTGACGGTGGAGGAAAGGAGAGTAAAGTGGAAGATAGAGAGAGAAGCTCAGAAAGAAAGGGCACAGGGAAACAGGGTGCGAGTAGTGTACATGAAAATGTAGGTGAACGGGGTGGTGAAGATGTGGGACGAGGTGGGGGAGGATTGGGCGGTGAAGACGAGAAACGTGTAGCGGTGGAAAAGGAGAAGGGGGAAAGAGGATAATTAAAGATGAGTAAAGAAAGGGAAAAGGAGAACGAAGTGTATAAGTTGGGGTTCTGGAATGTGGCGGGGGTGAAAAGAAAGGATGAGGACTTCTGGACAGGGTTAAGATCGTGGGACGTAGTAGTAATGCTAGAAACATGGGTTAATAAGAAAGGTTGGGAAGGAATAAAAGAGAAGTACAAGAAAGGTTTTAAGTGCGAGGTGCAGGGAGCAGAAAGGAGTAAAGGAAAAGGCAGAGCAAGGGGAAGCATGGTGATAGGGGTCAGGGAAGGGATAGAACTGGGAAGAACAGGGGAGTGCGGAGAGCAGGGGTGGTAGGAAAGAGAGGTAAAGCTAGGAAAGGAGTGGTGGTGGATAGTTGGGATTTATGTAAATAAAGATATAGACAAGAAGCTAGAGTTGTTGGAAAAGTGGCTGGAAAGAAGAGGGGATGAGTGCAGAGTGATTATGGGGGGGGGGGGGGATTTCAATGCTCCCGTTCTAACGGGAGGGGAAGGAGGTATGGTGCTTGATAGGAGTGGGAAAGGTCCAGAGGCAGAAAGAGTGTCGAAGGACAGAAGTATTAATAGGGAAGGGAAAAAATTGAGTAAATTAATAAAAGAAAGAGGATGGGGAATTTTGAATGGATGTGTGGAAGGGGACGAGGAGAGGAATTGGACTTTCGTCGGAGAAAGAGGTTGTTCGGTGATAGATTACATAGTGATGAGTGAAATGGTGAGAAATAGGGTACTGAGGATGGAAGTAGAAGGGAAGGTAGACTCAGATCATCTGCCGGTAGTGGTCTGGGTAAGTGGAGAAGGAGGGAAGAGACATCATAAGGGGCAGAGCAAAGGGGAGGGTATAATAAGCAGAGGTGATTGGTCAGAGAGAGGTAAAGAGCTGTTTCAGGAAAAGATAGATATGTGGGAGTGCGGTGAACGGAGTGTGGAGGAAGGGTGGGAAAGCTTGAGAGGGAAAATTGTAGAGGGGCTAAAGGTGACCGAGAAGTTGAAGAAGAAAGGAGGAAGGAGTGGATGGTGGGACGAGGAGTGTAGAGAAGGAAAGGAGAAAGTAAAGGAGAAACTGGTGGAGTTCAAGAAAGGGAAGGGGGTTGGAGTAGAGTACAGAGAGGAAAAAAGAAGGTATAAGAAGCTGTGTGATGACGAGAGGAAGGCGGAAAGGGAAGAGGAGATAAATGCAATGAGGAGAGGAAGTGGAAGAGGTAAAAAAGTACACATATTTGGGGTATTTAGTTAAGAGGAATGGGGATCAGGAGGAACAAGTAAGAGAGAGAGTGAAGAAGGGAGCGAAAGTGTTAGGACAAATATGGGCAATTGAAAAAAGGAAGTTCGGAGACGATTGGGGAAGAAGGGTATGGCTGTTTGACAAGTTGGTATGGTCGGTTATGAGTTATGGGGTAAAAATCTGGGGGTGGAAGAAAAGAGAGGAGATAGAAAGGCTACAGGAGAGGTATTTAAGATGAGTGTTAGAGGTAACAAGAAGAGTGCCCGGGTATATGGTAAGGGAGGAGGTAAGAAGGGAGGAGCTAGAAGCAAGGGCGGGAATGAGGGCCTGGGGGTATGATAAGAGAATAGAGGAAGGAAGGGGGGGGGGGGAGCTAGCGAGAAGATGTAGATTGGAAATGAAGAAGGAAGAGGGTGAGAGCTGGAAAAGGGGTAGAGGGATGGGAAGGGGAGAAAAGAGAGTTTTACGAAAGTAGAGGCTGGAAGGTAGAGAAGGTAGAAGAGATGTGGGAGTCAGGAAACATGCGAGGAGCGGAGATAATGAACATTGACAGAAGGAAACAGAGGGAGGGAAGATGGGCCAGGATAATAGAAGCAAAGGGGAACAAGGAATATAAACTCGTTAAGGGGAATGGGGTGCCGGAATACCTAAAGAGGGGCTGGAAGGAGGAGAGGTAGAGCAGAGTGGCGAGGTTTAGGTTAGGGGATGAGATGAATGGAGGAATGTACTGGGAGAAGGAAGAAAAAAAGAGGTATAGAATATGTGGGTATGGAGTAGAGACGTGGGAACATATATGCGAGGTATGCTCGGGTTTGGGGATAGACAGAGGATGGCAAGAGATGGGAAAAGAAGTGTTGGGGAGAAAGGACAGGGACAAAACTGGCTAGTGGAAATAGAAAGGATAAGAAAAGAAAGAGGGGAGAGAGGAAAGGAGAATTAGGCGGGGAATAAAAAAAAGAGCGACGGAAACGGAGGTCGGAAAGGTGAGAGGTGGAGAGAGTGATGCGAGGGCGAGAGTGAATAAGAGATTGGAGAGAATAAGCCAAAAGAGTTTTTTCTTTGAAATCTCTTTTCCTTCTTTGGCGAGCGAGGCATGAGGTGTGTGCGAAAGAGCGAGAATGTAAATAGGTTAATATGTACAGTAGTTTTAAGTTTTGGTGTAAGCGGAGCGGGAGTCCGTGCTGTACCCGCAAGGGAATAAATGGCAATATATATATATATATATATAGGTAAGTTTGGGACTGGCCAAAACTATGACGCGGCACTCATACAAAGCCCGAGGCGCGCGGCCGACGCGCTCGGCAGTCGAAACTGTGTGAGACGCACAGTACCACGAAGACACGTGGAGAGGCACGGCGCGTTCGCCAAGCCAAACCTATTGTAATAAAACAATTTAGTTACTTGTTGTTGATTCAGGTATGTGTATCAGGATGTGATTCAGGAGTGTGTATATAATGTAAATATATTTCCAGTTATTACTTGCATCAACCGCAGTATCTTTTAATAAGTCCAAGGAAGGGACTTATATATATATTGTGACGTGGTGGATTGCACCCGTCTTATCCTCGGCGGCAACCACGCCAAAAACGCGCGAATGGCGAAAGGCCAGAGTAAAAGTCCAGGCAGGATCCACCGACCGCAAGGGCCTCTTTAGATCTACGACATGAGTTTTATGATTTCTTTTGTTTTGCTGCGTACTCTGCCGGAATTCGTATAGGTTTCTCGCTCGCCGTGCCCGAGAAGACGCGACGTTGGAAGGAACGAGAGGGAAGAGCCAGCTGGAGCGCCAGGAGAGGGGAGCTGCGACGCGCGAGGGTCGACACTCGCGCTATCTGTTGAGAGCAGCCCTACTGGCCCAGGGGACGCGCGCAACGCGGGACTATCGTGACGTCACGCGGCAGCAACGCGCCCTGCCCGGCGGGATCTCAACCACGTCGACTGGAAGTGGCGCGCGAAGCGCCCACCGATTGAGCACCGCTACGACCCCTATGGCTTACCGCCCACCGTCAGGTTTTTGTACTTGAGAATATTTCCGCGAGTTGGGAATCCAGCGACGCCTGGTGCACCCTCGCGCGAGCACGAAGGATCTATTCGTTGTAAGACGAACAATTATGAATTGTATATTGTTTGATGCTATATTGAATAATTGTCGCGATGACATGTTCAAAACTGGCGCGTGGCGAAGTTTCTGGGTTGAAGGATTCGTCCGCAGGGCGAATCGCCGCCCACTGGCCTAAGGGTGAGGGTGCTGTTTTTCTCGCGAGAAGATCGAGAATCAATCAATCCTGCTTGGACGCGTGAAGACGTCAGACGTTTGGTCTTATTTTACTGATTTGGCGATTAAGTAATACGCGAGTGCACGAGGTGCTGTGGGAAAGGCGATTGCTCTTGGATACGCGACCCAGGGAAACTCACGGTAAGCGAGTGCTTTTTGACTTTTGTGAGCGACGTATTTTCGTGCACGTCTTGGTACGGAGTTTTGGTTTCGCGATTTGACTGCGCGTGCAGAGAACACGCATTTTCGGAATTGACCAAGGCACGAAGATCCGTCGTCCGGCAGGGTTCACTGTGTTTTTGAATTGAATCGTTTCGTTTGATTTTGGAAATTGATCTTTTGTAACGTATCCGAATTGTTTCTTGTCTGTCCGTCCGTGAGGACTTTTGAAATATTATTTTGCAACGCGTAGAGCGCGAACAGGTCCTTGACGGTCGGTTATTGTGCAAAGGTGACCGCGGATTAGCCGCGTCGCGATTTTCGAATTTGTAAGGTACGCGACGTACCGAGTTATATCTTTCTTGAATTTGGATTATATCGTAACTGAAGATTTTCTTTTGTTAATTCTCGTTTTGTTCTCTTTTCTGTATTTCGGTATTGTGAGAGATCGTCGCGCTTCGCGCCGCCGATCTAGTGAATAAACCGAACCTTTTTGATTTTATATCGAAGTGTCCGAATTTTATTTTGTGTGTCGCGTGAACGTTTCGACCTATCCGTCCTATTGTTCCGGATCCCGACGCCTCCGCGGTACTGAGTTAGCCAAGGAGGGCTCGAACGACAGAATTGACTCGAAGCGGATACGTGGTTCCCGTTTGGAACCTGGCGCCCAACAAATCGTAGGAATTTTATAGGAACCTTTTTTAGCCCTTGGGTTGCCTGGATACGCGAAGGAATCGCGTAAGTTGTGCACCAGTCCTCCTCATATTTTCCGGTGAGGCGCGATCGCGTGAAAAATACATCACAGAGTATATATATATATATGTCTATATAACATGATTCATATCCTGTACATAAGCTACTACATATGTATATACATTCCATATGACACGAATCATCTCCTATATACTCCAGTACATACTAAAGGTATATACATTCCATATGACGTGAGTCATCTCCTATATACTCCAGTACATACTAAAAGTATATACATTCCATATGACACGAATCATCTCCTATATACCCCAGTACATACCAAAGGTATATACATTCCATATGACATGAGTCATCTCCTATATACCTCGGTATACACGAAAGAATATACATACCACATGCTATGAGTCATCTCTTATATATCCCAGTATATACGAAAGCATATAAGAAACATTCCATATGCTATGAGTCATATCCTGTGAATCCCTTCCACTCCTTATGTACTAGCGGCACATAACCCCCACTTTTG
>JARPRH010017855.1:0-11186 GCA_031763665.1 Calameuta haemorrhoidalis
TAATAATAACAAATACACGCAATAGCAACGCTCGAGGCCGGTGGGGACCTCGAGCCAGGGGGCGGGGAGGGGTTTAAGGTAACATTTTTGTTACAGTATGTATATGTATATATTTGATAAGAGATATACAGGGTGTAAAATTAGTATAATGAATATTTAGAGTGCTTGTGACCATATTACGTACATGTGTAATGGCTGTACGAGGTAGGTATACATATACATATATAGTTTTTAAATTTTCAAAATTCCACATTAGGTCCGCCGATAGTGCTAATGATTTTGAATAATTTGCAAATAAAATTCCGTATGGGGAAAGGGAGATAAATATCTATAATTTAACGTATGTACCTGAGGCTCGCTGTTTTGTAATGAAAAAAAAAATTCTGTTGTTTTAAGAGTCTTTAAAAGGTTAGTGAGAATTCGGCGAAAATTTTTAATAAAGAGTAATGGATTATTGACGACCTGAATATAATAATAATGGATACGTACGGGTTATGGATACTTAAAACTGTGGAAATTATCTGAACTGTATTAAAATTTTTATTATTCAAGATGGAAAAAAATAGAGATTCTCAAGGGTGTAAGGCATCGTGTGCGATAATGATATTTATATTGATAATAACTTTTTTTGGTACAAAAAACCGCAAGATGAATCCATAATTTAAATCACGGGGCTCTCATCATCCATCCATTTTTTTTTTGTAAGTAGACACTTTCCAGGACCTTAATGAACCTCGTCCTGCCTCGTCGTTGATTAATCAGTGCTTGCACGATCGAGTAAATTGGATGTCAAAAGTTTGCTAAATAATGTGCTAAAAGTATCGACTAGGCTTGACCTTACGTCCAACCTAACCTAATCCGATAATCCGATAAAAGTTCCTCAAGTAAATATGCATTGTGATTATCTGCGAGGTAAAATTGTTTTTTCGGACGATTAAGCAAAAAATTACGTCAAACGTAAAAAAATGCAGAGTTCACGTACAAGTGAAAACATTAATTTCCCTTTCGTCGCTGCCGTTTGTCAAAATGCATGAAAATTTATTCCGTTTGGTCAAATCCGAAATGACTAATGATCGATGAAAAATGATTTTCAATGCCGATTTTTCTCTCTGTCATGATTGTCGGAGTAACCAAAAATTTTCAATCCCTCAACGCCAAACGCAAAATATCCATAAAAAGTAAATTGGATGAAGGTTCAAATAAATTGGCAAAGTAGTAATCACACGAAAAAATCGTTATCACAGCAAAGCTTGAAATTTGTTATACACAAGTATCTGACAAGTGGGATTTATTCGTTGTTACACAATTTTTATGTTAAATTTCAAGGGGATAGTCCCTTATCACAAACACCCTATCAGAGCCCCTGAGAGATTGACAGCTAAAGTCCGGGTTTGAGTCCGGCTTCAGTCCCGAAAATTTTCCCAAGCATTCCTACGTCTATGTGAAGTTATCTATTGTTTTTGCCTGTTCCGAAGTCCTGCCGTCCCGAAATCACTAATGATCTCGCGATATGAATTAAGCCACGTAAACCAGTTTCTATCCGTAGCGACACGTGTAGAATAGCAGGAATAAACTATGGCTTTATGAAGCTCAGCATATGTGATCTTCGTACATAAATTACACGCATCGTTCCCGTCGCTATAACAAGTCGCGTCTGCAAGCTTCATGCAGGGTGCGTCAAGACTTTTCAATACGGACGCACAGCGAGTGTAAGGGTACACGAAGTATGCGAAACTCGATAGCAGGATTTGGATTAAAATTCAAATGAAATTTCACACCTGAACGAGGCAGAGTAATTTACGTCGATATTACGACGTAAGACAACGCGAAATCGTATTTGCTTGTTTCCCCTGGAACTTAATCCCATACACGTTACGTAATGCGCGTCCAGAATTTTTATTTCGCAATAAATACGAACGCCGAATTTAATTTTAAAAGGGAAAAAAGGGTAAAATTACCATTTAAACGTAAATTTCGCTTTGGACTGTACTTATTTTCGTATTATCGTTAATTAACATACCTATCGATATAACCTGCATGTGGTTAGAAAATCTTTTACTGCAACAGATACAGTTTTATTGGGACTCGTGTAATTCACTATAACATTTTATAAATAGCATATCGTAATTTAATTGTATATGTTGTTCTTAAGATGTCAATCTTTGAAAATTTCAAATACATAATAGTATGTTGTTATATGGCAAGATTAAAATATTCATAACTCCTGATCAATTCATCATAATCTAAAAGTTATGGGGGTAATTTTTTTCGTCTTGAAATGTAGTTTTCGAAAAAAAATATGAAAACATCCAATTTTTTATGTTTTCAATTTTAAACTCAAATTTTGTTTTTTTTTTTAAGAGCGAAATTTTTGATTTTTTTCTAAAAAATATATGTTACACCACACTACAAAACAAATTTTTTAAGCTGTTATTCAAGATGGGATTTGAATATTTTCGACTTTTCAACCCACTTTTTCCTATTTTTTTTTTAAGTCCGCGTTTATAAGAAAAAGTGGCTTAGAAAGTCGAAGATATTCGAATCCCATCTTGAATAACAGCTTAAAAAATTTGTTTTGTAGTGTGGTGTAATATATATTTTTTAGAAAAAAATCCAAAATGTCAAAAATTAAGAACTAAAAGTTTGAAGGTAAGCGTCTTTTGATACATGCAAGAAGATATAAAAAATTCAGCTAAATAAAAAAATATGATTATTAAAATTTGGTAATTTGGTATGGAATGACCCATATAGATACAGCATATATTCAGAATAAAAACTATGAGAGTCTTGTATTGGCGTCGCGACGCCTATGTCCAATGGTCAAAGCTCGTCATACAGAGACCAATGCATATAAATGAACGTGACTCAAAGGACAGTCTGTATATATATACATATATAAATATATGTATACTATACTATACAGTGCATGTACAGTATATTGAAGCTGGCACATCGTGCACTGAAAATGCATGAGAATCCTGTAAATTTTCATCTTCCCCGGAGCTTCTCCTCGTTCTGTCGCGACCGCAAGTGGAATTCCAAGCGATTTCGCACCAGAGCGAATAATCCTGGAACGATTGTTGTTTCCTCTAGGAATTACTCGTTACACGCTCCAAGAGAGGATCAACTCGTTGGCAAGAACTATCTACACAAAATAGAGTGCCTGTTCGTTAGTGTCGTCAAGGATCTTTGATTAATTAAAGAAAAAAAATGCACATGTGACATATAAAAAAAGTCAACATTTTTACGGTTTTTTCATGAAAGTCGATTAAGCAGATTTGATGGTATCAAAAAAAAATTTTCGATAATTAATACGAGCGAAAGGAGTTACCGTATAGGTATAATATACGTGAAAGGACGTGGTTTCGTGTAAAATGTACGTAAGAAATTTTCTAATGATATTATACCGCACAGACTGTACGCTAATAGTCGTTAGAGGCTCTCTTTGGCCGAATAATTAACGCAATTACAGTACCTTCGAGAGGTATTGGTCCAGAGTGCAGCATCCGTTCGGGATGCAGAGTAAAACGAGTTAACGAGCCAGAAACGTGTTTTTTTTTTTTAATATTGGCGTAGCGTAGTTTCTCCCGGAAAGCAAAATTGCAATAATCTCATTCACGAGATGCAACGCACTCTGGAGGATTCTGGGTGTTTGCACCGCGTACTCAAAGATGGATAATTAATTGAATCATCAGTCATTTAGTGACTCGTGTTAGTTAAGTTTTACTAAGGTTGTTTACTCGCATCAGTATGCAAACTGTATACCTGTATCGTGCATTCTACAAGCTCTGACTTAATCGTGTGTATTGTGGTTCCCTAGTTGGTCACTCTGGTGCATCTGCATGCACATGAAGCTGCAGCTATAGTACAAACACTCTCGAATATATTACTAGCTTCCTGGTTACTGATGTTACTTTGAACTCCGACATTTTGTAGTGTAGATGTAAGGTGCACAATTTTTTTTTTGAATTTCTTCTGAAATCTATTTCTTATGAAAATTTATTCTTGTCTATCTGATCCACGTATGATGATCGAAGCTGCATTTTTGTCTGGGCTTATTTGAATGATATGAAAAAAATAATTTTTAAAAATTTTCATTTTCCATAGAGTTAAATTTGGTGTTACAATGTACTGCTAATAATGTCAAAATTATGTACGTCTACATGAATGTTTGGAAAGAGAAATTTGAAAAATCGTATACGTCTTGACGTGTAGGAGAAAAAAAGGGAAAATTTTAATTAGCTTTTTATATATTTCTGATATGGTTATTCAGCGTCAGGGCCGTAATTTGCAGGTGGCTCCTTGTTTCAGCGTAGAACGACTTTTCGTGAAGTTGCTTACATTGCAGGCGAATAAAATGGCTCCGTAACGTGTTGCATAATGCATGGGGATATACTCGCGGAAGAAAGTAAAGCGAAGAAGCTGAGGATGGTTTCTGGTGAAAATAAGGGAAAACCATTCGAGAGAAGAGAAATGCTGCTTCGGGGTACTGGATGGGTTTGGAAAGTTCAATAGCGTCCCGAAACTGGCTTTTGTCACAAGACGCACGATGAATTTGACCTTTTATTTAAACGAAAAAAAAAGGTAGGTCATAACCCCATTTCCTCATTTCCTATTCTACTCGACTACTCAGGATTTTTCTCCATTAAGAATATAATTAAGATTCTTTTCAAGTGTGATCAGTAATTAGCACGTAATGCTGTTCCCTGAATATCAAAAAGAATCAGCTACTTGTCACTAAAAAAAAATTTTTCCGAAATACACACATCCCTGATAAGAAATTAAGTACGGGACGGATCATTGATTGATCATTTTAAATGGTCCATATGAAATCTCGCACGTGCAAAAAAAATTGCACGTTTACTCGGGTCTTGGAGGATGCAAAATTTCGTTATTTAAGACCGAAAACAAAATTGCCACCTGCCAAAATTACGATATCTTTGTTAGTCTCGTTCCTCAAGTATTTATGTCCCTGTGGCGAATCGGATAAGAAAATAAAATAACAAGATTCTATCGCTTAATTTTATGCCATTTATTTGCACGCATATATATGTATACACATGCACGTGTATGTGACCCTGTGATTTATAAGGCAGCTTTAAGTAAAGCCACGAATAACGAGGTACTTGCGTGGCTTTGCTAATTAACTATTTGACGCCGTTGAAATCGAATCGTTCAAAAATAAATTTCGCTTGAGCACGCGAAAAAAAAGGCCGTAAAATCAAGAAAGAGACAACAATGACGGTATAACAATGTATTATTGACCGTATCGACAAATTGGTACATTTAATAAAACATCCCTTAAAATGACGTTTTCATTAATTTTCCATCATTGTCGTTACTGCTCTGTATTATATCGAAATTATTTATAATTTTTTTAATTCACTACTAAATTCATTTTCCGTAATTCCTAATTACCATTGTCAACCTTCACCGATACTGCATAAAGCATCAATTAATATCAGCTTGGTGGAAATAATTATTCAACGAGACCAATTTCATTATCGACGTAACAAATTAAATAATCCGAATCCAATGGTCTACACGTAAACTGACCTAGCCCAACCTATTACGTCACAGTACGTTCGACAATTCATCAATCGTTCGATTAACATCTGGAAAGGTAAATTCGAAGCAGCTTATACACGTCCTACGTCCAACTACAAAATAGCATAAGAGGCCCAAAAAAAAATATCAAATCACCTGAAACAGTCATTACCGCGAAATTACATAACATTCATAGACATAAGTAAATGACAATAATTTTCCAAAAAATTAAATTTCGAAAAAAAAAACAACGAACGACTATTGACGTTCATTACTCGCGATGTCAGCTGTCTATTTGCCACGGTACGGTCATTACTTTTTCCTCGAAGCTTTCAGCTCATCGCGTACAGTGGTACCAACTGACCCGTTCGAAATTTTCATGTCCACCGGGAGAGACTTGCAAAAAAAATGAGAGTAAAAAAACCAAACTAAATTACCCTAAAAAATTCTCTACTCTTTTTTTTTTTATTATTATCAACGTAATTGCGCAGCTTTGATAGTATTTTTTATCTTTCAATCGAGCATCAAGACTATCTTAATCCTACTTTAATCAAAACTTTCATGGCTTCGAAATGTTCTATAGACATCAGTACTGTGTATCGATAATCTGTGCTTCTGGGGGGCAGTTTAGAGGGGCAAGGGGGGGGGGGGGGTAGGTAGGTTCAAAGAAACCGCAAATACGCTACTACCGAGTAATCACGGTAGAGACGTGTTAATTAACCACCTAGCAGTACCGTATTCAGATACCTGTATTTCGAATTAGCATGGAGTGAGAAATCCTTTCCGAACTTCAATATAATCTAAATTAAAGTACGAATTAAGCTCATGTGGATGCAGTCAAAGTTAAGCAATCAATCGATAAGATACTAACGAATTGGATATATTAGGATTACGTGCGAGGAAGCTAATGACTCAGGTGTACGCAATCATCTCGAAACATTAATTAGTTAGATAATTAGCGCTTGTATAATCGTAATTTAATTTTAATTGTTAGAAACGTCTTTTCTGTCTGTGAAGCAGTGGGTCTTGTCTCTGAGGGTATTTTGAAAAATGTCTACTAGCTGTTATAAAAAAATTAGCATAGAGAGGTGTAATACGTAATTTATATAATTTTTCAAAATTAATTTTTTTATTATAATTTCTTTCATTCTCCATTATTATGGTTATCGATAGGCAGTCACTGGTTGTGTGATCCTTGGCCATTTTTTTAATGCCTTGTTCAAAAATTGTATGTCAAAAAAGTAATGGCACTTTCACGTTTACAGGATCAATCGGCAAGTACCTCTTTGTCTAATCAAAGATAACAGCCGACGATGTACCAGTGCGCGAGTGACTCCTAAGAATGGATCGAGATAAGGAAGTTATAGAAGAAATAAGTTATCGTGAAATTATTATATTTTAACAAGCCGAGTAACGACGTTGACAGTCGTAAAGATTGTTAACGGTGGTCCGGCTGCTTTCTAATTGAAAGAAACAGGCTTGCCAAAGATTAAAGAATAAAATAGCAAACTCCGCGCCCGAGTACAATTTACAAGTATGTAAATTTATAATAAATTAAAGTGCTGCAAATAGGTTAATTAATTATTCACTGTCTTCGATTAACCACGCCTCAATTTCAATCTTAGAGCTTAGAAAGAAATATATACATATATAGTACATAAGTATGTTGGTATACATGTGCCGCTGAATATTTCAAAGCGGCTTAAACTTTGCCATCGCAAAATCTTGCGATTTTCATATTTTCCATGAACTCGATACAGCGAGAATACAGGGTGTACCAGGAAATACGAAATATTCTCAATAAATGCGAATGCGGCGATAGAAGAATCGCGATAGGCGTTTCATGCGGAAATAACGTCACGTTTTACAGGCGTATGCGCAGGAACGAGTAATAACCATAAAAGTATAGCACCGCATTCCTCTAAGAAATTTTTGAAGAAAAAGATCAAATTTGCTCAAGTATCGAGATCGAAATGACATTCGTGGGTAGAATTTGAAAATAACAAACACGGTAAAGAAATGATAATAATCGTACTTAAAAAAATTTTGTTCATCCGTACATTGATTTTAGAGGCCGTGTAAAAAAAAAAATGTTTAACTCCTATGACAGACGATCGCGTATCTCCGATAACTTTTGATCCACGCGAGCCTCTTGAGCTGTATGAGAAATCCAAGAGGTTCGGCAAGACGTGAATTCAAATAAAATTGTACACCGAGAAGTGAAGTCGAAATACTCTAGAAGAAAAATGTCGATCGATCGACTTTATTGATATCTTATCGATATCCGATTAATATAAATTCCAGGTTCGTAATGAAACCGGGAAAGAAATTAAATTTACGATAACCACTCCCATTCATTGTACTTCGTGCACTGTGCTTATACGTGGTACAATATATTTCCACGAGGCTTTAACGTCGAATGGCGCTGTAGGTTTACTGATAAAAAAATCAAAGGGTCTGTCTACGTCAATGAAAACTACACTAAGGGGTTTAACTTTGTTAACTTTGATCCCGCAATGGCTTTACGTCGACATGGTATCGTTCTCTATATATATTTCCTCAGCCCCAGCCTATCGGGTACGGCTAGAGAACGGGAATTGAGTAGAGTGTAAAAGGGTACAAGGAAATTATGGTAAAGTACCATATATGTAGCTACGTATGACGTATATGGGACGTTTAGTAATTTTGACAAGATAATTTACAGTGAGACACTGTATAAGGTGCAATACGTATAGGTGTCGTCCGGCAGTAAAATATATTCCAGAGGGGCCATCTCCTTAGGACTTTTAACGTGAAAGAGTCCTCTAGACAGAATCCGAAACGACTTTACAAGACTGAAATATACGGGCGGTAGGGTCTTACGTTATATCCCATAAAGTGTCAGGAATCACGAAGGGACGCCAAAAAGTTGGTGAACGAACCGGAGAGATTTTATATGGTGTCACCTTATGAAAGTCTTATAAGACGGGAGAAATGTTCGGGATCTGGAAAAGATTTGGACCCCCATTATATTTTATTTAGCTTTTCGACAAAAAGTTACGAAACATTCTGAGTTTGGATTTTGACGTCACATTGACAAATCGCACGTTCAACATTTCCATATGTCATATTTTAAAGCACGACCTCAATTTCCCATATGGTATCCAAGGCCGATAACACGATATGTCATTTAATATTTTCACGACTTTTTTCATGGTGTTATTATGGCTGACCATAGACAGTGGATTCTAATACGGATTTCAAAATCGTCCTAAACGCGTACAGTTATTATCTTTGACCCATAAACCCATGGAAAAGGGGCCAATTTCTATGTAGGAGACAAATGGCTTATTTTCGACAAATAAAGATTTACAAGCAACAATCCTTCTCCACACTAAATGAATCGTTCCATCTTGGTAGGCTGTCAGTGAACTTTGGTAAAGGGCTGCTCGACGCAAAGCCCTAAGGGCTGATATAGCCCAAGCGATCCACAAGCTGGGTTACAGGAACGTTTACTTAGGATCCTAACAATGATTACAAAGACCCTTTAATATTTTTCTCAAATTCCATGACTAGCTAATTTTTCATACACGGGACCAGTTACCTTAAAATTCGAATTTCAAACCAAAAAACTTCTGTATATACCCTAAAACTCATTATTGGACCATGCTCACTATCCTAAGCTAGTAAAAATTGTATAAAACGAAAAAAATCGTCTATACAGAAACATCACTTAAGAATCGATCTACCAAACGACTATCCAACAACTGTCATGGACTATCCAGTAAAGTCCAATAACATGAGAAAGCACCACAAAAAAAGCTTTCCAATAAGGTCCAATTTAGTTAGAATCCAAGTCTAATTTAGTTGACCTACAGGCGAATAGACATATTTTTCAAATTATATAGGATAGTCAGGTACATGTATGTAACAATAATATACATATATACAATGTGTATATATATATGTAATTAAGTAATTGATTGTAAAAAAAGCTTACCCCGCACTAAGGTCAATATTCCAAGGGGCATAACCAGGATGGCTACCATGAGGTCTGTTATGGCTAAGCTCATCAGGAAGTAATTGGTGACGTTTTGAAGTCTGCGTTCCCAGGCGATTGCCAAGCAGACCAAAATGTTGCCAGCTGCTGTACCGAACACAAGAACAATGGCGAGCATGGCCCACCAATTGTTAATGCCACCTCCGTCAGCCTCGAGGATCGAGGTGCTCTCGTAATCACTGTCATTGAATATTCTTGTCACTGCCACTTGCACTGTATCACCCCGGCCACTAGTGACGTCACCGTAATTAAGAAGATCACTCTCGTAATCAGGATCAGTCGGGTTGACTGCTTCCTCAGCCATTGCCGAACAACACAAAGGTTATCTTGACCACTTCACTAACTTTCTTGATCTTCTTTTTGAGACGTGACCACTACTTTGTTTACTTGTTATTATCTTCTTTTTTTTCAATACATTATTCTTGGAGTATCCTCCAGGGGCGTATCACTCAACCGTAACTCATCTGGAAAAAAATAATTTTTTAAAATAATTTTTTAAAATATTTCATCTGTTTTTTTGACATAATCTGTTACTTTAATTAATGAGATTAATGAGTAAAAAATTAATTGCGTATAGCGTGTTTTCGGGGCCTAAAAATATGTACATGCTAATAAATTTTTATACTTCAAGGTCATGGTTGATACTGTAGACAAAATTGTGGTTCTCATGAATAAATCAGGAACAGCGCCGAGCGGCGAGAAGGATAAAAATTGAATTTGTATCCACGACGAAATTATTACGTTGCCGCGAAACGCTTCTAATTGTTCATTAATAATTGAATAGCTTCTAATGAAAAAGGCGCAAGCTTATTGCTAAATAAAACGTGACTCTTATACTCTCGCTATTCCCGTCGCTGACAATTACTTTTAATATGATCATCTCAAAATAGGACCGCTGCTTGGAGGCTGTGAACCAGAGCAACTTCAAGGAGAGACATTCGTGTTTATTTCATTCCCTTTAATTCAGTGAGTGTCTTATGACAATGAAATTTTCATTACGGAAAACAAATGAAAATATCCACCAGTGATCTGAGGGAACTTGAAATGCATACGTAAAAAAAAAATTTATACAGTAAAAAAATCAAATCGATATTCAATTCAATACTCATATGTCCTACACTAGAATTTTGCTACAGTTTGTCAGATAAGAGAAAAGTTAAGGAAAATTATTTTCAACTTCCCAGCAACTTTCTCAACGCAAATAACTATCATATATGTATAAATTTCATTTTTATTTTATTTGCAAAAAATATGAGAATTTAAAAAAAATCGATTACTTCGCACCCTTTTGATATGCGAATTAATAAATAATGCGGATCTTTCGATTCCAACAAAATTTACTTGATCCGTATTACGTGACGTAGGTATTACAACAATGGGTATCAATGTAACATCTGAATACTAAGCGGATCAAGTATCTTCAAAGTAGGTAAAATCCAGCAGTAAATGAAGAATTTACGAAACAAGTGAATGGACACCCGTGTCAAAATCACTATACACATATAGATGCAATTTACGCCAACGCGTCTATTTTCTGGATCCTGTCCATTCATTAGTGGGGTCACCGTAGAAGGGTTGTAAAAAGCGAGTGATTTAAAAT
>JARPRH010017874.1:0-11186 GCA_031763665.1 Calameuta haemorrhoidalis
TATAGTTGCTCAAATACGTAAACGTACTCGCACGTACGATATTGGTTGGCGCCGAATGTCGTTGACACGATCAAAACCATCGCTGACAACCTTTAGCTATTATTAAATTCAATTAGTTCAATGATCGATACTGGTGTGTCGGCACCAGTATCGACGGCAACGACAGGAATGGCAGCAATCGCAGCAACGGTAAATAGGCTATAGGCGTTTAAGGAGCCAATGAAATGTAACTTTACTCTGTAAGCAATATACCCCTCGAAAATAATGTACACACTGTACATACACGCGCATAGAGAGATTTGAACGGGAGTCCATTTCTATCGGTCTACGGATCTTGGTGTCGGTGCGCAGCTGGCGCGAATATTAAAAGCAATCGCTCAGTTCTGCCTCGCAATAACTGACCAATGGTTTCGAGTATCCGAGTATACCTATACATTGATGCACCTATGTATGCTTCTGCGTATATGTATACATATAGTGGGAGTGGGTTATAGGACCACGGAGATCCTGTGGACTTGCCAGGCCTCTGTAGGGCTGTAGGGAATCCTCGCGCAATGCCTCCCAACGACAGCAGCCTCCTGCCAGCACGTGGCTCTGCGCATCAACGCGTAGCCACCCGTGCGCCTATGCGTGCGTCACTCTTCTTCCTTTCCAGGAGACTCTTCTTCCTTTCTTCACTGGAGAGTCGATTGATCTCGAAGCATCGAGAGTCCCTCGTTTCTGAGCTCCGCCTCTTACTTTTTTTCGGTTATCGCGTCAAACTTTGTCTTTACGAGAACCGAGCAGTCTTTTCATATCGTTCATCTTCCTATGCATGACTATTACCACCACCACTAAAATACTACTCGAATTAGAATTTGAAAAACCGGGGACTGGCCGGCACGCACTCAAGTTTAAAACTTGAAGACGTTGATCAGCCACTTCAAGTCCCTCTCGCCTGGCAGTCACAAAAGGCGAACTCTGGGTTCTTCGTACGTGCATAAAGTTAGACCCGCGTTTTTTGAAAAAATAAAAAATGATCACTTTGCTCTATTGTGCTATGTACGTGCTACATTGTGCTGCAAACACAAATTTTTTATTCATTTTATTTCTTATTATATGGAAATAGAGTTTTATTAGGGTACTTTTATTAACTTCAAAAACAAATATTTTGCCGAATTGTGCTCGATGTGCGCTACTTCGTGCCATAAAGAATAAAAAATTAACTTCAGCATTTTTAATTTTACAAGCCAAACAAGTTTTTAAGCACAAGTTAGACCCGCCATTTGTTATTTATGTAACAATAGAGGTACGAAGAAGCACGAGATTTAAGGTAGACCGCACACGAAAATATTATCAAAAATTAAACTCTCAACGTTTAGCCGACGTCCCCAATGGCTTAGTCTCTGTATTATTATAAGGGCAACTCTTCCGGGTTAATCGAATTGCCTCCACTGATTCGTTCGGGAATCACAAAAAAGTATTACTTTCAATTTCCATCGCTAAATCGGGTTTCTGTTACAGAAAAATAAATATTAAAAACTTAAATTTTATTACTTACGACACAAAATAGCACACATAAAGCACAATTTGGCGCAATATTTATTTTTGAAATTAATCAAAATCGCAGGTTTAACTTTTACCCTAAAACAGTTTTATCTCCGTATAATAAGAAATAAAATGAATAAGAAATGTTTATTTTTTTTTTTTCAAAAAAAAATTGGGGATAACTTTATGCACATGTTTTTCGTTCTATCGCCTTTCATGTAGCCACGCGGTTCCAGCAAAACTAGCGAGTATCGCCGCGATGTAATCGAATCCAAAAGAATACGACGCAATCTGTGTCGTTTGTCTTAGCTCTCCTTAAGATTACAGAAAATCGCTCGAAACCTCACTCACCGAAGGCTCTCTCGTTCTGTTACAGATCGACCCGAAGGTAGCATTTCCTAGGAGAACACACCCAAAGGTGAGTGTGCAACATTCCAAAAGAACATGGATCTACTCATTGTTCACGCACGATGCACTACTTGATCTTGCTTTACTATTTTACTGTGTTGCGAGTTTCTTATTTCGGACTTACGCGGCTTCTGACATGTAACGTGTACCTATCATGCTCTATGTAATTCTCATATGTATGTACCTATATGACATTTACTCTCGTCCCTTGTAGCAGTATAATCCACTTTTAGGGAACCAGCACTCTCTATTAGCTTGAAAGCGGCTTAAAAGAGGTATCAGTAGGTATTACACTAAAATACGTCCCTTACAGCGTCTCTTAAAGATTTTTCTGTGAAAGTGTCTTAAAAGAGAGGTATGAGTAGGGTCGCTGCTAACTGTTGTCTTTCAACGACTAAAAGACGTATTTTAGCATTATCAGAGCGGTACGAATAAGAGCCTCAATCAACATACCGATTAAGAGCTGCACGGAATGAAAGGTTCAAACCGTTGCGGTGGTAGTTCAAAAGCTTCGGAACCAATATACATATCTACATATATGTGTGTGTATATATATATATATAAAAATAAAAGTTTAAAGCAAATGGTGAATCTAGAATTTATAACGGGTTAGAGTTTCCATAAAATGCCGAGACTTCTTTAAAGAGAATAATGCGGAATCAATAGAGCTCTTGGTGAAGTTAGAAGTTGATGTGGATCAAGAGGATCGAGAGGATCGAGAGGATCGAGAGGATCAAGAGTGCCAGAAGGTTGCAGATTGACTTTTTGTACTGCGTACTCAATATTATTTGCTTTTGTCTTCGGAGGCGCTTGTAACTCGAAACTCTCCACACTTGCAACGAGACAATTCCAACTCGCAAGAATAAAAACATAATAAAATGCCTATTTGCAAACTACTCACATGTCCCCTTCAAGTGGAACTACTTTTATTTGAAGTAACAAGGGACGCTCCCTCGTCCCTCGGATACCTTGGCAAAGAGACAAAGGACTATACCTAGTATGTGTCGCAGGGCTAAATACACATTAGATCGAATGAACTTTCGGGAAGGAAAATGTTTCGCCGCAAAGTTCATTGAAATGTCAGTGGAGACGCGCACGGCTGGAAGAGCATCTGGAGGAGGAGGTGGTAGCGCCACTTGCCCCCTTCGATGGGGATAAGTCCAAATAAGAAAGGAACGAGAAGAAGAAAAAAGAAAAGAGGGGCACGTGGAACCACAAGATACTTCCGTCACTCTTACAGCCCCCCCCCCTCTCTCTCTCTCTCTCTCTCTCTTTCCCAGAAGCCCGAAGTACATCGACAGTTTGACATAATTTTTCGACTCAGGGTCACAAGGCGACTCCAGCTACCGACTGAGATAACGTTGTCGCTTTGTGGTTCCCTTCGAGTCGGCACACTCTGCTCAGAAGCTACGCTCTCGGATTGATTCGTACAGTTACGCCAATGCACTCGGAAGTTTTGTTACTGTTTCGCTGACCTCGATGTGCTCGAATCTGCCGTGACGTAGTGCGAGATAGTCTCGACGTGCCGAGTTGCTCGCCGGAGGAGACGAGTGGACTGCCCGACGGAGAAGTTTCCACGGACCCTGGCAGAGATCCGGATGAAATTCTACAGGCGCCTCGCCGAAGAGAGGCTAAGGGCTGTAGAACGGGCGGAGATAAGGTTCTCGATACCGTCAATTCCAGGAGAGGAATCCCCTGATCGGGGTTAAGGATGCGGTGCCCGACTGTCGCGCGATGCCCTGCAGGGAAAGTGGCCCTGGAGGATCCCCGATTTGCTACGTACCATTTCGGCGATTCATTAAGAAACGCTAGGATACCTCGATTCGAATCGAAGGCAGCTGCTCCACTGTCGCAGGATTATTCAAAGATTTAAGCTGATGCCTCATCGGGGAACTAACAGGAGGATGAATATTGAAATATCTCAACGTAAAACGTTCGACTATGGGGTTGATTAGCGTGACGAAAATACACATACACGTGCACATACATGCGCACGCGCACGCGCACAGACTACCCATCCAACATCAGCGTCAGCATCGGCATCAGCATCAGCATCAGCACGGGCTGTAGCAATATCACCAGCAGCTACGTATAATACCCACTTGTTACCGAGTAGACCGATAGCTATACATACGAATAGATGTAGGTAGCTGCTATGGATATACATAGGTGGGACATTATTCAGTGCGGGTTAGCAGAGACGGGCGGTGGTAGAACGAGGAGGGTGCGAGGGGTGCGAGGGGCCGAGGGAGTCGCACCACGTCTCGCGTAACGAGCTGCCGGCTGGTTCCCCAGGGTCTTCAGTTCCTCCATTTCCTCCCTCCCGTTCTCGCTATTACTCTCCCCAGCTCATCCTTGCACTTGCACGCACACAGCCATCACTCTCCTATTCTACCTCGTGCTGCCAGCCTTCCTTCAGTCAGCTATCCTCTTCGGCCTTCTTGGTGCCGCCGGCGTAGAGCGGCAAGTTACATTCGACTGGTCAAATGCCATCGTGCGCAGTCATCCATGAGATGTCTCGAATCATAACGCAAGCATGTTCGTACTCGTACGAGTTAGTAACTCCATTTATTTTCTTTTATCGACGAAATCCATTGGTACCCGTGCAGGAACCATTCGGCAGGCTTTAAACAGAAGACACACAATCCGCCGTTCGAATAAAATGTCCGCCTGACGCGAGTCGTAACGAATGTGCCTGAAATCGAGCCGAGAGGAAAGAAGGACGCGACGGACAAGCACGTTACAGGCAGCGAATCCATTTCCCTTTAATTCCTCTCTCTCTCTCTCTCACACACACACACACACACACACACACACACAAAAGACCTGTTACGTTCCAGTTACCGTGAGAACGCTCAGAAGCAAACCTCCGAGCAAAGCTTGTAGTAAGCATTGCAGAAAAATCCCATGCATTTTATAGAAGGCGAGCTCATTCAGAACGCAAGCGTTGACGTCGGCGTCAGTTTCAAGAGTCTCACTGCGAGGACACGCGAACTGCCTTTGCGCGCGGATAGACACTGGGCTCTCTTCTCCCTTTCCTCATCTCCTTTCGCGCCATTCGATTCCTCCTCTCCATCTCTCCTCCATCTCTCCTCCATCTATCCTCCATCTTGGCTCAACTGCGACGCTTCCGGGATAGCTATATGTATGTCTTAGGCACGGCTCACCGCCAGTAACACAGTATTCCTAAAGAGTTTCTTAAGCCACGAGAGTCCTTGAGAGTCTGCGCCAGCCATCATTTATTCAGGCTCACGTCGGGCAACCAGCTCGCGCGCGCGCGCGCGCTGTCTTGTCGTTTCACTTGACACTTTCTGCACAGAGGGCTGATTTCCAGCACGGCGAACCAAATGGAAGAGAAGCCAAGGTTCCTTGTATTTTTATTCGAAGGGAGTGTCTCTCCTCTTTTTCTACTTTTTCTACTTTTTCTACTTTTTCTACCACGTTCCGCTCGAGGACAAGATTGTTGCCTTATAGTTGGAGAATCAACTGCGACATCGATCGTGATTCATTATTTTATTTTATTATCTGTCGTATTATCGACTGTCTTGAGACCTTCGACACTTAAATTTGCAGTCATAACGACCTTTAGGTATCTTTATATTTCCGCACTGATTTTTCGAATCTTAGTGACCACTCTCATAATTCTAATGCACTTTAGCGAAAATAAGGGGAAACTTTCCACTTGCTGTTTCATATTTATGCTGCACTAAACCTTATCAGCCGGTCACTCGATCAACTGTTGTCTGTGAATATTCTAACGGGAATCCATCGAGCAGGTAATCTATTGTCCTGTTGGGGTGCAATAAATCGTAGCTTAATCTTTGGCAGAACTTTCGAAAGCGGGATAGGTTTTCCTGACTGAGAATTATTTGACCAAGTATCGGTCGGCAGAGCAACTCGTGTCCCGCTCGTCATGCCGTCAATAGTTTTCCATTGCGTTCGACTCAAAGTTCGGCTTCCGAGACGGAAGCCTCAGATATGTTGCTGGATTCAGATAAGCTAAGCTCTCGCGTGATGAAGCAGCCCGTAAACTCTGGTATCCCATCGTGTCACCGAAATGCCGCCCCGATAATCCGTGTGTGTACTCGTATGCCTTCTGCCCTGTATAACGCACATAATGTCCAAGGTTGCTCCTGCTCCAGGTTGCTCCTCGAAAACAAAACGTGTCACGGTTATATAGGCAGAGTAACACTTGGAAGTTCTTTAAATTGCCAGTGTTCCCGTTGGTGGGAGCCTCGTTGCTTTGACTTTGATGTTCTTCTTTTTGCGCATCAGCCTCCACCATCTTACGTCTCTTACGTATGACACAAGACGCTCCGAAGCTTCTCACTTACGGCATTACAACAATTTATTCTTGCCTCCACTCTAGTCTTGACCTGCGTCTTCATAACGATCCATGTCGACGACGTAAGTTCCAACTGTGTCTTTACCTTTGTAACTCGTCTACAATCTATAATCTACATCGCCTACGTGACCAGCGTTACCAACGTTCAAGATACCCAACAGTCGCCTCTCTTATTTAAAGCTCTTCATCTTTCACATGCAAACTCTTTTCATCGTCGCTTTCAGTCAGCGCGCCGAGCGCGCCGAGCGCGCTGTGTGTCGCGGTTAGAGGGAGGCTGCTGCCGCTGTTGTGTGCATGCCGTCTTCTCTCTCTCTCATGTTTCTCATTTACGTTCACTCCCCTATGCACCCTACGTTGCACCCGTGTCTCAGCAGTGCAGCACCGTGAATGAGCCTGGTAATTGCACGTTTAATATTTCAGAATTATTCCTTTTTAAGCAGCTAAAAATGTCGACGATTTAGCCCGCCGATTCTTCCGGTTCTTCCGGCTTCCCCGGATTTTCCGGGTACTTTGACGATTCTTGGTAATTTCTTATTCTCAGCAGATCCAATTAAAGCTCTCGCCTATATTCTGCATCTACACGAAAAGAATCCCAAAGTCTAATGCGAAATCAAGTCTCCCGTACGATGATCCTTACCTTTATTCCGGCGTCTCTATCGTACGCTAGGCTATCTTCCTTTACGGCTCTTTATAGAAAAAGCCTCAGGTTAAAGGCATTGATTAATAGAATCGATATAAGTGTTACCACCTCTTACCTCTTGAATAATTTTTCAAGCGACAGATCACTGTTTTTCGGCTAGTACGAGCGACGTGACATCTATGTGTTCTCACAATCAGTATCAAACGTTTAAAGACACGGACGAACGAGGGCTCGGACTCAGGAAAGAATTACGGGATGATTGTTTGAGTCATTCATAAAAATCGGACAACGAGACGATCGGCACAGATGCATTGGACACGTTCGATCCGGGAGAATCAAAGCCGTGCCATTTCTCTGGGCCGATCGCCGACATTTATGCGGGGTATCGGTAACAACGACACAGGGAATAAGGGAATCAGGGAATCGCAACAGGATACATTGTACCCAGAAGGTCTGACCACCGACGCACACAACGTTACTCGATATCATCCGAGACCCCTGCCTATCTAGCCAGGAAGGAAGGAAACCAGCCAGCCATCCCCTCCCCGTCCCTGCGTCGCCCCACCCTCCCATCGACCCATCACCCTGCGCCATCCATCTAATCAGTAATTAGGATCGCTTGGCTCGTGCACCCCCCCCCCTCCCCACCGCTCCCCCACCGCGCTCCCTTGCATGGGCATATCCTCTGTCACGTCTATCCTCTCTCACGCCATGCCACAGTTCTTCGAGGTTTCTGAATCGTATATTAATTACATAACGCACATTGTTCATTTGATTCTTATGACGTTATGACGTATCGAGCTTGTTATCAAGGTGAATAATTAATTGAATATTAAATAGGATCCCTGACATCTCCGAGACTATACTGCTTTGGCAAGAGAATACACTTATTCGTTCGATGGACAAAAGTAAGGAACCTCGAGAATTAGGTAGACAGAAATATTGCTATGCTGTTTTGTGGGAATATAATAATATTGTCTCGACTCCCGACGATCCACAGTCTAATATTCTTACTCGTTTAAGAGAGAAATTAAATGTCAAATAAAATAAAATCTTTACACGTTGGGGTTATAGGGGGATCACGTGACGAACTGGCTACGGGTTAACCTCGTAATTTTAGCGTCCTAGAAAATCTTTTTCCGAAACCTTAGCGAATTTCTCCACCTACTTAACTTTTACCCATAACCTCCAGATTCGTTTCGTCTCATATGGAATAAAGAGACGGAGTCGTTCCGCCAGGAGATGCGCCATGTCGTTTCATTCCGTCTTGTCGCGCTCTTTCAGCACCGCCATCTTCGTATTGGGATCGTCGGTGAATTAGAGGCTGTTTATAAGACTTTGTTTATAAAAATGTGCGACGATTCACGAATGGGCGATAAGAAGATTCGATTAAAAGTTTCATTTCATTACTTTTCCAATCGAGTAAGCACAAGCAGGAGCTGAAGAGGAATTACGGCTACACCTTCTGAATCTTAGAAGAATCTTTCAATGGCATTCCTTGCCTTGGACTGAAATCTGAACTCTGATCCTCGACCACCCCTGTCCACCCTTCGATGACGGCTTCAGGTCGCAATCACCCACCCGCCACGGAGATGCTCAGATAAATTCTTCGGGGAAGCCGCGCGATCCATGTCGATTATAAATTGCCACCCCATTGGCTCCATTGGCCCCATTCGGCCCATTCGGCCCCTTTTCCCTTTTATCCGATAAACGTCGCTCGACGGGAATTCACATACGCTCCGGCATCTCGCAGCGCCGAACCCACAAATCCTACACGGAAAACTTATTTTTCTTTCTGTTTCTCTTCCTTCGTTCACTTTTTCTCGCCTTTGCCTCGTATTCAACTCATTTCCACGCCGGACTCTTCATCGGCGATCGCTAGCCTCTACCTCCGCATTATCTATACATTAGCAATTTCATTCGCATGCCAAGTACCTTTGCACTCTGCTCTACGAAATAAGATTCCGATTGGGGGCATTAATTGAGCCGTGTGGAATTTCCCTTGGGTTCTCGCTCTAAGGCGAATGAGTTGGGAACGAGAGCGAGAACGAGTGAGGGAGGCTGTGAATATCTTCAAAGTCAATGAACAGTGTTTCGAAATATATTCTAAAACCCTAATTATTCAAAAGTTTTAACGTTATCAAAGGAAGTGTCTCACGTCCTCGAGCCATGCAACTAGTTCTACGTATAAGGACACATATGTTGTGTGAGCAGCAGGAATTCTTCTACTGCGAGTATAGCTTCCTTTTCTTCTTGATTTTATTTCGCCAGCAGCTTTCCCGTGCAGTCCTACGACGCTCACATTCGGATGTAACAAAGATCAATCTGACAAATATCAAGTTCAGACGAACTATAATCTTCCAGGCCGCTGAGCTATCGATTACTCAAACGACCTCCTCAGGCGTCCAGCTTGGATCGGTCGAAGATGCCTGAGAGAGGGATGCTGCATTGCTGCAGCAAATCGAAATACGTTACCGTCACAGTAGCGCTCAACACCAGAGAGTTTTCAGAAAAATTCTTTCGCATTAATCTGAAGACATTGTGCAATTATCAATCCAAGGACGAAACGATCGAGGAACAAGTAACGCGCATGATATTCACGTCTTTAGGACATTGTCCTATTTTGGAGTACGCAGATCGTTCTTTGATAATTCCACATTTTTTCCATTTCCTTTTTTTTCCTTTTTTCATTCTTTCATTTTTCCCCCCAAAGCTAGATAATTCAAATAGTGACCCTGGGTTAGATAACGTCGATCAGACAGGTATGTAGATATATACGTTGAATGAAATAAGGCACTGCTGAACCGGTACAGGAGAACTCGAAGGCGGCCAGACAGATGGCAGCCTACCGCTAGAGTGACGCTTACATAATCTTGACATTACTTGGTTGCCTCTCCTTTGGGGCTTGCCGAAGGGTTTGCCGAAGGGTTTGCCGAAGGGTTTGCCGAAGGGTTTGCCGAAGGGGTTGCCGAAGGGGTTGCCGTGGTTCAGTGGGGGGTTGCATGCTCTCGGTCCAAGAATGGATGAACGAGAGAATTCGAGAGTGACAGAGAAGTGACAACAAAAGCCTAGGAGGGATTAGGATACGTAAGCGAGGCGACTGCTCTGCAGCACGAAAACCGGAAGCTAGAAGCAGGTTGGTGCGACGTCCCGATGCTGATTGATCTACTCTTGTTGAGCCGAGAGTTCCAAAGTCCTTTCACAATCAGTAATTCGAATGAGCTGACTATATCGATTTAACGAAACCCATTGGTCGCGTGGTGCGCACTTGAAATCACTGAGACTGACTTCTCTTCAACTGCACCTCGGTCTCTGCTTTCCTCCGTGGATGCGCCCAACGTAGCTTCACGAAGAATCTGATCCACGCGCTGCGAGTGCCATTGAGGTCAAACGGTATAAACGAATCCTTCAGTCTTATAATAGAAAGAAAGAAGTTAGCATATTTCAGGAATTTATAATTGATGTCGCTTTGTCGCATCCACTGTTCACGAGGGAAGCTCGTCGCTCATGTCGGTCGGTACTACGGCCTTTAACTGCGCATACGCTTGTGTGATCTTCCTTTCCCTTTGCTTCACATTTCACTTGTTCTTATTTTATTTATTTATTTATTTTTTTTGTTCGTTATTAAGCTCCCCGTAGGTTCGTGCTATAATGTAGTCCCGCAGTTTTCCATCGCAGAATATCGAAAACTTCTTTCGTGAAATTGCTAGAATATTTATGTACTAACAGAACGAAAACAAGAAAAAGTTTAGCAAGTGATACGTGACTTTGCATAAAATCACCGAAATGTATGCTTAAAGAACAGCATTTAATACACTTAAGTGCAAAAACATGCGTATGCGTTCGCTGTAAGCCAAATTTTATATAGAATTAAGTGCTCTTTGCTATAGATTTCATATTTTTTAGTCTATCAAAAACAACGATGCGTTACTCATGGAACAACTGCAATCACCCGTATTCCTTCAAGCCTATGAATCCTATTATATTTATCATGCGTTCCCGATCGTTCGATATTTCATGATGTTTTCCCATCCCATTCGCGTGGTTTTACGGATTAAAAATCAGCAAGTAACGCGATAAGACGAACGACCGCCCCGGATGGCTGAAGTGGAGCCCAGCCTCCACTCCAGGCCGAGCAAGAGATGAGCCGGGCGCGAGGGTGGCGGAGTTGCGAGGAGCACGAAGAGGTATCCTCCAGGGATGGGATGTGGAGTAGCTGAGGTGGCTCCAAGTGGTCTGATTCTGAGCTCATCAAGATAATGCAGC
>JARPRH010017919.1:0-11173 GCA_031763665.1 Calameuta haemorrhoidalis
AATGGAACGTTATATAAAAATGTTTGATAAAAGGTAATGTGATCAATTTCTGTCATTTACTGACGAATGTCATGGACTTGTTGAAAAAGCTGCTGATAATTTGACAATAGCCTCGCGCATACATTGCCAGTCATCGTGATGTACGTTTTTCGTTAATGACTACTTAATTGTTATTATTTTGTCAGTGACAGTCATGCTTTTCATAGCTTTCAATTAAATCTGTTATTTGATAGCGATAAAATAAAAAAATTTATCATCAGCAGTAATTCAGCATGCGCCAAAAGGTGACACGCAGTTTAAAAAATTTGTCCTCTCATGATCGATTTTTCATTAATTAATATTCAGCAGATGAATCTGAACTAAGAATAACATATAATTACTCCGATACAAAGAATCTTAACGAGCACATTTTCGGATTATCGAATTGATCTGATACTATTACAAATACAAATTATCTTATCAATCATATAGATTAGCCATTCTTTCATTTCGAATTGTTTCTTAACACTTCTCAGCCACACCTCGTTACAGTCAAAACAATGATGCATGTACGCTTCATTAATTTTAAGGAATATCTTCAAGATTAACTTAATGACAATAATGGAATAATATCTTGTCGTTCGGTCGCGACGTCTCACAGACAATTAATTATGATAAAAGGATAGAATGATGATATTTTGATTTTTAATACGTTCACTGCCCGCGCTCTTCTATCGGAGTATTGCAAGATGTGTATCAGCGTGCTGAATTACATTTAAATATATATATGTATATAAGCAATTAGAATTTTGAATTTAAAACGTCGCATTTTTGGAATTCTTGGAAAAACAAAAATTTTGATTTATCAAGATATACCTAGTTTGTACGATATCAAGACAGTTATCAGTATGAACAGGCAATTAATTTTAACACGTATCTTCGATCTCCTACGTATGCATATCGCTTTATAAAATAGTTGATACAACAAATCGACTCTTAGGAATCGTCGAAAGGAAGGGATATTTTAATTATATATATAAAGAGAAATAAATTTAGCTAAAAGTTATTTAATCTATTTTACGATGAATTCTCAAACAGCTGTATGTATATAAGTTTTATATTTTAAGGTTTAAAATGAAAATTAGTAAAATATGTTTTTTTCCTGTTCAATAAATTTAATTCAATATATCGACAAATAAAATTTAATTCACTCTGTAATAGAGAGAAATAAAATTTTTTTATTATTCAATCTCGTCTACGTTAATCGTAACACCCGTTTTAAAAGGCAAATTCTTTCACTTCATTTAACGATCCGACAATTGTGGCTCGTTATCACTTAACAATTCCGACCTAGTAATCGCATCTTTATTACGTAAATTATTGTTTACCTAGTTGAAACGATAATTGTAACATACAGCAGGCATCTACATACACGTATTTATAAAGTATATATGCATTCGTCTGTATTTTAATATCAAAAGGTGTTACGGGCTTCATTTTAGTACACGTCATAACAATTGAGTCTGTTACCAAGAGAGACATTTCGAACACCCGTTTCATACTGAAAATAAAATCTTCGTTAATATATATTCATCGTTTGTTTTGACTTTTATTATTTTTTAGCTTCCCTCAAGCTAATTTCACGATGGAATCAAAGACTTGAATAATTCACGATCAGATATTGCCAAGTGCATCTATACCAAAATATAGGTCTCCGGACCTGTCTGGAAAAGATCTGATAACAAAGAAAAAGCATATGCAATTCAAGATAAAAAATATAAATATAACGTTGCAAGGTAAATTAATTTAAATTAAACACATCCAAGAGGTTTTACGTGTCTTATAGAGTTTTCTTTTGCTTCCCAGTGAAAAAAGAACATAGTAATACATATAGACTGTGCTAAACTATCATACTCAGGGATATATCAGTTACATACGTGAAGTATTGGATGACTGTTACATGCTTGAGTAAAATATTTCAACATCACTGGTATGTAAGTGTCACTTTGTGTTTGCTAGATTTTGCTTTAGAAAAGCTTCAAAGTGAAGTAAAGAATTTTCAACCGAAGCTATCTGTACAATACATCATATTTGTATACGATACGCGTTTGTTCTCATAACGTTGTTAAATTACCGTCAATCTAAGAAACAAAGTTTTTACTTTATAGCAGCTGATTATCACGATGCAGAATTTACCTGGTTGTTTGCCGTCATGAAATCTGGCTATTTAATGACAGTAGGCAGACGGTGCGTGCTCGAAGCCTCAATGACACGTATTATGTCTTTGACGAAGAAAAAAAAAAGGTATATGGCGAGCTTCGTGAGCGTTCTTAGATATGCTAAGGAGTTATGAGAGATTGAAGCATTGTCTTATCTAGTTGTCATTACTTCCCGTTGAAAAAGACGAAACTTTATCTTATCCGCATATGGCTTTACGAATCAATGTGGATCGGCCGATCGGTCTCTGGTGCGATTTCTTTCATAGAAGGGGCGACGCTTGGATTTTTTGATACAGGCTCTGGAACTAACTACGTGAATTCCGTTTCATCAGTGCCTCGTGGAACTTGGTGGGACCACTTGGAATTCCGGGGAGCTCCGAAGACTTGTAAGATTTACTCAAATTTCGAAAAAAAAAAAAAAAAATCGTTCCTATCTGGAATTCGAAGATCACTTGTGTTTTGCAGATAATTGGATAATTTTTAAAGTGACTTCACGCCCGAGAATGACGAAAGATTTTGGATCTTGACATTTTGAGTTTTCTCCAAATTAAATTTTTTTTTTTGGAATTCCACGACCTTCAAGATAATTTGAATCTACTGTCTTTGGAGACCTAGACGCGATGGCACAACAAGACGAAATTGAAGTGAGAATCTTTTTCTTTTTTTATTATTATTTTTTGTCATTATCTTTTGATTTTATTTTACCTTTCTGTTGGAAATTGCCATTTCTCAATAATTCATGTAAGCTGTACACTAGATTTGACGTATCTTTGTTATGTATTTATATTTGACTTTCATCGTTTTGACAAGATTATTAATAATTAACCTGGATTTTTTAGAGCTTCTGTCAAATCACCTCTGTCTTTGGATTCGAGAAATTTCATAGTTTTAACACCTCAAGAACGACTCATGAGTTTTTTCGACTTTTCTAGACGATGTCTTTAGATGTCACCTAATTTGATACATTGTATTTATTTTGTCTATTTAAGTGTTAACGTGAATAGTCAATGTATCAAACTCAATTGCTTTCATGTTTTTTCCGATTATTTACAGGTGCTTCATTCTTTCGTAGAAGACCTTGCCCAAACGCTGACGCGGCCCATAATTATTAAAAAAAAAAAAAACATTTTTTTCAATAATACCTACAATGCATTGTATTCTAAAATTTCTGAAGGTTTCAAAAAAAAATTGCTTCATAGATAAAAACATATGTCTTATAGATTTCGCGGTCTTTAAGGTGATTAATACAATGATAAGATTATTTCAAATGATAAGAAAAATTTCTTTGAAATAATATTAAACGGATATAAGTGTTCTGTGTAACATGGCCAGATAATATTTAAGGAACATGAGTCATATTCAAAATTTTTAATTTGATATAAATTCCAAGCAAACTTCTTTTTCATGCTTATGTGACTTTTGTGCAATTTTCACAACAACAACGTAGAATTAATATAACTGTGATGTAAATTTCACAAGATTTGTCTACTGAATTTTTAACATTTTAAAGCCAACTGCACATATGTTTGATCTGGAACGAAAATTCTTATTTTGAACTACATGCAAAGATTGCACTGATGTATTATCACATGTAAATATATATCAAACAAATTTTTCTATTCACAGAAACCAACTGGATTGACGAATGAAGCTTTTGAAAATGATAATAGCGAGCATGTAGAGATTGAGAAAAAACGAAAATCCTCAATACCAAATACCGACGCAAATGGAATTCGTGGAAAGCTGTCAGTCATATCTATAATATCCACGGTATGTAAATATGAAAAAAAAGATACGATTAATTGCACGGTATCATTAATGAATCAATAACTGATCCTATACAGAACAGTATCAAGCGAGATGAATGGAGTGGCGGATTGGAATTCTTAATGGCCTGCATCGCGACGTCTGTGGGACTTGGAAATATCTGGCGATTTCCTTTCACGGCCTACGAGAATGGCGGTGGCGTATTTCTCATTCCATACATTATTGTTTTATTATTGATAGGCAAGCCCATGTATTATCTGGAATGTGCCTTGGGTCAGTTCAGTAGTAAATCCTGCGTAAAAGTTTGGGCCTTATCTCCGCCGATGAAAGGTAATTCTACGAATCAGATTCTAAAACGGTGATAATACGAAATTTAATATTTTATTATACCCTCGATGTGTGATTGTATTTTCACGGTATGAGTAGATACAGTCGTGCGGCAAGTAATAATTTAAAAAAAAAAACATCGATATTATCACTTGCCAAATACCGATCACAATATGTTATGTATCACAATATAGTATAGATATAGTATAGATATAGTGTACAAATATGTGTTCGGAAAAAATATTGTCTTTTTTGACTGAATATAATGAAACAGCAATTCTTGGATGAACTCGATATGAGCCCTTATTGGAATACGATCATAAAATACGTTTGCAATATCGATAAGCATTTATTTGGGCAATAAAATTCGACACACTATAACTATCTGTTTGTGGGGAAGGATCATTAAGCGGATAAGAAGATCCGACATATAACGTATATAGTTGGTCCAGCAATTTAATGTATTTTTTTGACAGTTTACAAAACAATGCAATCCTTAAGAAATGAATTGAATTATGTAAATTTACGCTAAGAGATAAGAATAAAATATTATTCAGTGGAAAACCATGCGCGTGCATATTTTGTTGAAAAAATTGTATGCAGAGTCGCATGTGGCTTGTTAGAGATTTCATTGTTTTCTATCTGTCAAAAAGAATAACATTGAACACGTTGACTGTGTATATGTTGAAACTTATGCTTGGCTAGATAATACAGTTTTGCTTTAACGCAGACTATAAGTGTGTGCTTGATTAATCTTATCTACCGGGTCGTTAATTTACTGAGTACTGCATGGGCTATTGATATAAAAGAATAAATTTTGTGAAGTTATGTAAAAAAAAATTTTTTCAATCGTCTAAAATTATCTGTTATAATTGATAAGAATATTCAGTATTTTTTTTATCGTTTTAGGAGTTGGATATGGACAGATAATAGCGGCATTCTGTGTAGTGACGTATTACTGCGCTTTAATGGCCTTGACATTGTTCTACCTTGCTATGAGTTTTCAGTCAGAATTGCCGTGGTCCTATTGTCGGGATGAATGGTCTGGTTTCTGTTTTGATGCAAAATCTAATAGATCATTGTCTTCTGATAAGAATCAAACCTTCTCCAGTTCTGCGGAATTGTATTATAGGTTAGTTATTAATACATTATCCTGTGTACATACGAGTTGAATTTTATATCCAAATTTGCGATCCAGTATGTATTTCTTGAATTATTAAGAACCTTTTCTTTCTCTTTCAGACTTATAGTTCTCAACGAACGACAATCAATCGACGACGGTATCGGATGGCCATCATGGAAACTGTCACTGTGTCTGTTTTTCAGTTGGGTTGTTGTCTTTGCTGTATTAAGTCGCGGCGTTAGGAGCTCTGGAAAGGCTGCTTACTTTCTCGCAATATTTCCCTATATCGTGATGATAGTTCTACTAATTAGGGCTGTCACGTTGGAAGGTGCTGTCAATGGGATTTTATTCTTCATTACACCAAAATGGAGCAAATTGTGGGAACCGACTGTATGGTACGCGGCTGTCACCCAGTGTTTCTTTTCCTTATCAATCTGCTTTGGCAGCCTCATAATGTACTCGTCGTACAATAATTTTTCCCACAACGTTAGAAGGTCTGTTATCAAAGAAATTATTAAAAATACTACTCTAAATAATGCACCGAACAAATTAATAAAAATATGTATTACCTTTCACAGGGACGTTATGATCGTGACTACATTGGATACTTTCACAAGTCTTATAGCTGGCTGCACTATTTTTGGTATTTTGGGTAATTTGGCACACGAAAACGGATCCAATGACGTATCGACTGTAGTACGAGGTGGCAGTGGTTTGGCATTTATCTCTTATCCGGAAGCACTATCAAGATTTTCAGTAGTGCCACAATTATTTTCTGTATTATTTTTCATTATGATGTTTGTACTCGGTACCGGAAGCGCAATGGCACTGGCCGGTGGTGTGTTCAGTGTCCTCTGCGACAAGTTTCCTCAAATAAAACCGATGAAAATAATTCTGGCTGTATGCATCGTTGGATTTCTGATCGGACAAATTTACGTTACGCCGGCAAGTCAATGTTAATTTATGAATATTATATCTATGTAGCAATCTAGTTATATTTATTAGATATTTCTTTTTTTAATTTCAATCAGGGCGGACAATGGATGCTGACGCTGGTGGATTATTACGCCGGCACGTTCATCCCCATCATTGTCGTTGTCACTCAGTTAATGACAGTATTTTGGATTTATGGCTTGTCCAATTTCCTCAATGACATAGAATTCATGCTAGGATACAGACCCGGATTGTATTGGAGAATCTGTTGGCTTTTGATTGATCCAATTCTCATGCTGATCATCTTAATTTACACTATGGCGACCTACGTAGCGCCAATGTATGACGGTATTGCCTTTCCTGATTATGCCTATGCAATTGGCTGGACAATACTAGGCATTGGCGTAGGACAGATATTAATTTGGATAAGCATCTCATTAATAAAAAACAGGACGTCATCGGTTCTGAAGGTAAGATCAGTCACTCGGTAAGATCAACCTACACGCTTTTCGATTGACAGAATTTGTCTAGTCATAAAATATGACATGATGTCAAGTCGCACTGCCAATCGTAAATGCCATTATCAAAACCCGTCGGTAAGGTAGAAAAGTCTTACAATTACTACTGTGATCCGTCAATATTCTTTTCTTTAGACAATCAAAAGATCCTTCATGCCTTCACATAAGTGGGGTCCCAAGAACAGCAAGAAGAAAAGAGAATGGCAGCTGTTCACCGAGGAGAAGAAGTCTACGAGCGAAGGTGGAATATATAATTTGTTTTTTAAATAAAAAGAAACTCTAAACGGATTCACTCCCTTTTTCTCTCTAGCGACAAGCGTTTACAAACATTGGTGAATTGTAGATTTTTATTTAATAAACAGTCGGTACCGCGTCGTTATGTAAGAAAATACGAATTACTGTGAACCGCCATCAATCTTGTAATCTTTTTTAATGTCAGCCAACCATGCAAGACATATTTATTGTACATACCATAGATTTTTATAGTATAGTCATCATACATAAATAGCAGTTTACTAGTATGTATTATGTAGTACGAAGATTGTTAAGACACAATGTGTTTCGGATGTTCACGACATCCGGAGTAATTTTCATACTGAGAAGACTGTATGTGCACTTTAATACGCGTGTAAAATCATAATCATTAATAGATCGGTAAAGTATTGTCGAGTGTTGTATATAATTCTTGTTCCTTAGAATAAATAAAATCATCGAAATTTTTATATCCACATCTATACAAGGTTATTCGTAGTACAAGATATCGTAGAAATCAAATATGCGAGTTAAATATAGTTGATGGAATACGATTTAGTAGTCATGTAAGTATACCTACAAAACAATACTTTTAATGAGAACGTATAAAATAGGATTTGGGATTATTTCTATTTTTATCTCGTAACCATGTTTACCATCTATAATGACATCGATGGAGAATATCGACGAAAATCAATAAGCAAATTGCAAGGAGGATACAGGGTCGTTCAACAGTGGCTTGACTATCCGTAGGAATTGTTTTACTGTATGAATCAAGCATGTGGGTCAAATCTTATGGTCTTGCGATATTTATGAAAAACCATATATGATTTCTTTTTTATCTTATCTGAACTTTCATCTTCTTGGTATTCCGATCGAATGATGGAATCGCAATAATAACGAGCGAGAAAACAAACTCGAATGATAAAGGTATTTTCTTATGGAAATTTTGCGTTCGTAAATTACTCGTAATATTTCAGCTGGTAGCATAAATGTATTTGTTACAGTTTGTGTGCGTTATTGAAAACACATCGATGTGTCAATACGCTAATCGGGTACTGGTACCTGACATCTGGTGGCGGAAAATAGAAGTATCGAAAGAGTACACTTTTTCATGTGCGCTATCAAGAGTTGACATATGTATGTATAGGGCATATAGAAACGACGTATCCTATTTCAGAGCCAATTTTTGGGGACCCTGACGTTGTTTCAGATATCAGTACGTTCCTACAATGTTGTTCGATATTAATTATGTAATTATTAAATAAAAAATCAATAAGTTGATTTTTCTTCATAAAAGTATGATCCCCAATAATTTTAGATCGAAACGCAGAATCCGTTCGATAATTATTTATCTGACAACAAAAATTATCGATTTCTCACATCAATAATCTGTCATTAAAAGATCGGTATCGTAACACAATACACGCTATCGCATGTATATTGAAAGTTAAGTAATTTTCCAAATGTCTTATCTTTATGATTGGATTAGTTTTCTACTGGCAATTAAACTTTTGGGAATGGATCTCTTGACAATTTTATCATTGACAATAAAATTTTTTTCGAATGGAATAACACTAATCCCTTGATAATTTTATTATCGCTATGCGTATTAAGGCCCTCGTTAACCTCAGTGACAGGTCAAATATTTACCCGTACAGGACCAGTCGGACGGATCTAATGATAGGACTAATGATAATGGCAAATACATCAATTCTATGAAAGATTTTGATCAATTTGGATCACATTTTGAGTACCTTTCATCGTGTATTAACGTTATCTGCATTTTATAAAATGACCTCATTAAGAAGTCTTCATCAGCTTCAACGAGATTGAGAGTAATTAATTGATTATTTAATTAAATTCTATCACTCCTTAAATCTAATCTCTTGAAAAGCTTTCAAATTCGAGAGTTCAGCTAATGGTATTACAAGCCGCATTGGGACTTTACCCTATTATTTCTCTACAGCAATTCTCTATAGGTTAATTAACCGCTTTGATTTTCAGCTAAAAACAATTTAACTTAATTAATCCTAATAGATTCGTTTCACCTGAATTCAGTGTTTAAGCAAGTTGACTGGCAATTTACCGATAGACTTGAAGCATTATAGCGATTGGCCATGTTCAAAAATCAGAGAAGATCAGCGACCACTTGCTGAAAAATTGTTTATACGAATAATCCAAGATGCCACTATAAGAGAAAAAAAAATTAACAAACGGAATCCACAATAGTGCATCACGCAACTACAAAAAGTTAGTGTACTATTAAGAGAGGATTAACAAAAATATATATATAATCCATCAGCAAGGCCTTCACTGTCGTAACAGTCTATCTGCCTAATCTTATTTTCATGAATCATTTAGTCTCCATAAAACGACGATTTTCACCAATAATAAGTTTATCTGAAAATTTCGAAATTACCAACTTATCTATTTCGTCGTTCCCATTACACCACTATCGTATGTATACTGTGTTATTCCCTCTGAATGTACGACCTGAAGTTGGCGCCCATTTAATTCTTTTGGTATAACCATGTTCATGTGGAACGCGTTTTGGTCCGAATAACATGGGTACATATTATCATTTGTCTCTGTACCCTAAATTTATGATAATTGATTATTATCATTATTCGATATACTTTATACAGCTGCATATGCAATATATGTCTGTGTATATTAATTGAAAATTTGTGTACACATACGTGTTTTCTCTACGGATCCCTCGGTACTTGAATTTTATCTAAAGGATGTACGATTACACCTGTACCATTCGGTCGTTCGCTAATACGTAAGACAATCAGAATTATATTGGCGTACTTTGGTTATTAAAGCCTTGTACATTTGAAGCGGCGGAACGCACCTGCGTAGATATTCGTAAGAGCGCGCGAATTCGTTTGCCAGTCACTGGAATACAGTCGGAGTGTCAGGAGCGTGTCATTATAAACATTGCGTACCGGATGGTGTAAATGTCCAAAGGATAACGGATGTTCTGTAGTTATTGAAATAACAAAAATAAAGCATAAAATCCATAATGGTACGAATTAAAATAGATTTATAATAAGGATAAAATGAATTCTGTTACTAAAGAACTCAATGGATATTGGAATTAGTAAATTTTGACGGTTTGAAAAAAGTGACGTCATACTTTGGTTATATTTGTCAAGTTTTTTTTTTGTTTTTTTTTACATATTAGTGGCCAACAATGATCAATTAAGATTAGAGCTTTTATTCACGAGTTTTTGAATTCACAAAGTATTCGTGTGAGGATATCTTAATTAGTGCTATTTCGTGCAATGAAAATAAAATTAATCTGCAATTGAAAGATTAGCAATCGCGAATCTTAATTCCGAATTTATTCAGTGTCGTGTGACAACACTCATCTGTCGCAATGACAAACGCTAAAAGCAATTGTCTTTGTACAAAGCGTTGAGAGGGGGACGCATTAGCAATGTGTGTAATCTAAATTGTATCCACAGAAGTGTTAAGATTGTAGATACTGTTTTTACTTGGGGATAAAAGATAAGGATTTATTTCAAATTCCATGAATTTATTTTAAACGAATCAGGTACGATAAACGTCGGCAGTGTTGCATCTGAAAAATTAGTTGGTTATGTAAAGAAAATTCAGTTGTTTCTGTAAACGTAATAATCAATGGATCAATTATGACATGCAGATATTTTAATACGAAATATGAGAAAGATTGAAAATATCATGGATAAAAATATCAGTATTGCTATCTGAGAATGAAATTTTCATCGATATTAAAAAATATATACGTATTGTGCAAACTTGTACGAAGGGAAGAACGTAGGGAGTAGGGAAAGAATTTTTAGATAAAAAATGCAGGATATAATAGGACTAAAATTTCCTAGCATTGCGTTTTACTTGTTTGCGTATGTTGTTTGATTTGTCCGTTATGCAAACAACAAAGAAATCTCTATGTATGAAAAAAAGAAAAATTACGATACTAATTATTATCATGTGATTAATACGCCGGAATGCGTGGCATCCGTGATATCGCGAGGTCGATCGACGTCGGAAAATACAAGTGAATA
>JARPRH010017929.1:0-11173 GCA_031763665.1 Calameuta haemorrhoidalis
TTTGGTATCGTCGGTATCGTCTAAAATCGTAGCGTTGTGCGTCTCCATACTCATCTCTGTGTTCATCACCAAACCCTTTCCGATCTCAAAGTTCTCATGCTCACGGTCTTACATGTGGATCTTGCATATCGCCCGATTTTCTGTGATGAGGAGGTGTCGTCTTAGAGAAGCACAGCACAGTTTACCTTGTGGTCACAAGCGTCGCTGTGATCGACCGACCCCTTATCTATCTCACCTGTACCACCTTATTTGTACCACCTTAAAGTTAGTCCCCCTACTTTGAATTTTGACATTTTTCTTTGTACCAATCGGTTGGTGGTATTTGATAGTCTTTTTAAAGGGTTTGGTAGTTCACCGTTTTCTTATAATACCTAAGAAACTAAATTCGAACAATCATTTATTGAGCCCCTGGTTGTGGTCAACAAAACTCCACCATGGGAGCAAATACATGTAATTGTAAGACTACGTTACCAAATTCACTGTCAGGGCATATGTTTCCACAATGCAGATCTGAAACAGAATTAGCCAATTCAATTAGTTTATTCCGTTCAAATCCTATTTTTAATTGGTTTGTAAGATCCTGTTGCGTCCACAACTTGGGCCGGACCCACCGAGCAAGCTCAGCAAATGAGACGGAAGGGCAACCCTCGACACCATGGTTACTATGTGTAGCTACTCTAACAGGGTGACAACCCTTATATGACTACTCGAATGATTATGCTCGACCCGACCAAAGGAATAGGACAAGTAAGTCAGGCACAATTGAAAGTGAGAGGGGACAGAGTGAAGCGAGAAACCAGAAAGGAAGATAGAAATAAAGAAGTCATAAAGTAGAAAAGTAAGGAATAGAGGTATAAAAGTAAAGAAGATATACGGAAAGAGATAAATAAGAAAGTAAAGAGTGAGAAATAAAGAAAGAAGGAAACGAGGTCGAAACAAATATAGAAAAAGAGATGGTTAAGAGGGGTGCTTCCGAGAGATCAGAGTACAGGAGACCGGCTGGAGTCGACCCCCCCACTCGTCGAGTTCTGCGCGACGAATTTGCGCGCAAACAATTTTGGGGAATTTCCAATACTTCTATAAATTTTTCGGCCAGGATTTCTAGTTTCTAAGTGTTAATATCCAACTTAATTAATTTAATGAATTATTTTAATATTTCCAACACTTAATTTTTATCTACTCTGTATATTTTCCAATATTTATTTATATTATGTATCAGTGTCGTGTCGCATATCAGTTTAATATTTGCTGAAGGATACTCCGCAGAAGGGACCTTTATTTTAACGTTCAAGTGTTTCCAACTGTACAAAGATAAGAATTCACGTCGCAGCGAGGCAGCCTTAAATATTTTAACACGAAATACGCGTCGCGAGTGCACAGAAGGCGTACAGTAACGTCGACTCGTGCTGTCAGTATAAAACTCACAAAATCCACAAGTTCCGACTATTGACATAAAGACAATGCAAGCTGTCCCTTTAATTATACCTACCAGCGTCCTCGTTCGATTACTTTTTTTTTTCTGCCGCAGAGAATCTTCTTTTCCTGTATAAATCTTTCGGCACGATATATCGTGAATGTTTCCGTGGGTTTCGTCAGGCTGGCCAAACAACACGTGTAACTTTCGCCTACACTCGCCATTTCATCTGTTTAATTTTGAAATGAGATTAGTGCGTGACAATAGTCTCTTTGACTAAGATAGCGTGCTGCTCATTTGGTGCCTGAAACTCCACGTGCACACAGATGCGAAGAGGGCCGTGGGCTGTGGGCCGTGGGCTGTGGGCCGTGGGCTGTGCGTGCATATCTCGCGTATCATAACCTGGATTCCCACAATACATGTATACCAAACGGAGGAAAGCGTCGCACGTAGGTGTTTTCTAGGACGCATCGTCTATACGAACCATTATCCGATCCCGTTAACATTGCTGTCGAGCTTTAAGCTGTCTGTTATAATTAGCATAGTGATGTCAGAATACCCGCAGCTATATTTTATCGTGCCACCGTACGATGGGATCTCCTTGTGCCTTTCCTATCTCTACTGCACTCCTATCGGTCATAGCGAATCACTGCGAGCGGACTGCGATTCGCCGAACGTGTATTTCATCCACGTTAAATAATTAAAGGCGAAAAGAAAGATAAGAGAAAATTGTAAGAGGCTTCTCCTTTGAGACGAATCATTAATTCGATGCGTCGGTACGGCGTGCATCGAGCTAACTGGTTTTCGTTACATTAAAGGAACATCCGTGGGTGTGTGGATGTGTGGGAGTGTTCAACGGTGCATCAAATTGCAGGCTATGCGCATCACCCTCGAAATCTCCCTTTTCCACCCTTTGCAGCCTTTGGCGCGCATCTCTGCCAGCCTGCCAATTAGGTTATGTACATTATCCGCAATGTAATTCCCATTGAAACTCGCTTCTCGTGTCGGGTGCTCTATTGAGCGAACGAAATTCGATTCGTCGAATCGGCCACATCGAATTATAACAAGTTCTAATAATAAGAATCCGCATCGTCGGGAGTAATCCTTGCTTTTGAACTTTCTTTTTTAAAGAAATTCACAGTCACGTCAGTGTGGCTGAAATATTATTAGCTGACCTCGTTTGACGTGGAATTAATTTATATTTTGGTATTCGCGTTCTTACGTAATACATGCATGCATATACATATATACACCTACCGTAGCCTGTCACGTGTCCTATCTCGATGGCTGAGTACACCACTGCTGTTTGTGTCTCCAGTCTCTCTTTGACGCTACGAGGACTTGCAATGGCGAGTATTGGAAATACACGGCTCGGTGTATCCGCGTGCGAGCGAAGCATCAAGATGTCGTCTACATAATATGTGTGCCGAACTCGTCCATTATGCACAAGTCGAGAGGTTTATCTATAGCGGGAAAAAAAAGCCAATTACCTTTGGGTTATCAAGGGTGAAAAGATGTCGCCCAGAGCAGCTGTGGGCGTCGAGAGAATCCTCGGAAATCATCCTGAAATGTATTCGGTCTCGTGGCAAATGATCCTTGGAATTCGAAGCTTGATTTTCTAATAACCAGAATTTCGTTATCCCGAACGTCGCGTAAAACTTTCCGGCACGTAACTCAGTTTCCGCGAGCGGTGAATCCGCTGTCGCGACTCGACGAAGTTAGGACGAAGAATATTTTTCCTACAGCGAAGCTGAGCAACGCCCACGAATGGACGAAGCTTCGCGTTTATCCAGAAAAGCCTAAAGAGGATTTCGCCGATTTACGTGGGATCCTTTAAATACTCTAGCTTTGCGCGGCGGACTTTCGCACTCTCTGTAACGCGGTGCCGATCGGCATTTTCCTTCAACGATATAACGAGCAGTGTCCACCTGCTGCTGATCGAGGATGCTGCGAACTATCGTGCAAAATAATGCATGCCGGGTGTAAACTTTCCGAGTGTTTTTGAAAAGTTCTAACTTACAAGCGTCGGGAAGAAAGTTGGTCGAACGGTCGTTAATAATCCATAGGTCTTCGCGGCGGGAATAACTGTTTAAATAATTAAATCCATTTGAGATTTACGGGATGAGTCGACGCCGCGCTGTCGCGATGAGCGAAATAAAAGTTCGCGAGATAAAGGTGAGACTCCTTGAGTCTCGAGATGGCAGGTAGTTTAATATTATAATCTTAACTCCGTCGTCTTTCAGCGGACGTTGTTAGTAATTGGACTGAAAAATCAGGAACGTTATGTCTCGTTGTTCCCTGGAGAAACAATGACTTACTAAATTGAATTTTAATACAGACCAGACCTTCCAGAAATCCACGTGCCGAGGTATAGAGGCTGTTATTTCGATTTGTTCGCTGAACCCTCCTCCCCCGCCCTCCTTCTAAGTAATGTGGGTTTTTGTGCTTTCTTTTGCTTAAAACGGTAAGAGAGAGAGAGAGACAGAGGCTGTCACAGAGCCTTCGGTATAGAGTCCGACAATCGGGAAACCAAAAAATGTCGACGCGATAAATTCGATAAAAGCCTCGACACACGAAAAAATTCTTTAATATTCGGGAATCGATAAGAAATACTTTCGTCGTCTTTCCCGCACTTTGTTTGTCCGCTTCCACCTTTCGGGCACAAAGACGCTCGTCCTAGATCGTCGAGCGAGTTACCAAAATCCAACAACAAAGGGAGGCATTTGCCGATTTAAGAGAATTATCCGGACGCGTGGCCAAGGGGGCGAAGGGGGCGAAGGGGGCGCAGGGGGCGACGGCGGGCCAAGGGAGCCAGATAGATTTGAGTCTCCCAGCATAAAGGATCGATTTAGAACTCCTTACGAAGCGTGTCTATCGCGAAACTTGCCAAACTTGATATCGACCCTTTATATTAGAATAATGTACGTAAAACGCAAAGTACGAGAATTCCTTATTAAGTTACGCACTTCATTAAAGCTACCTTCGATGATAAACGTAGCTTTGCGAGTAATTCCCAAGGGGTTTATGCGCGGAGACATTCGCAAAGTCCTTTGACCGAGCCAAATTAGCCGTTAACCGTTGACGCGAGGCTGCAGCTCCCGCCGCGCAGCGGCAACGCGGGACAATTCATGACGATTGTCCCGGGACAAAAGACTTTGAAGGGCCGAGGGCTCCTTTGATTATGAAATTCCTCCTGGCGACATTCTCGCGGACGGCCGCTCTGCCAATTTTAGTTTCCTCTTGTTCGCACGAGCCAGATTTTCGGGATGACGCATACCTTTATGGATACTTGCCGTTCTGCGGTTTAAGGGTTGATCGCTCGACGCTAAAGGGGGTCGCCTTCTCGGGATGATCAATCGATCAATTAGGGACTCTAATACATCATGCCCACAGGACACTTGTCTCGTGTGCCTGCTAAATCTACATGATATTTCCTCCTTGCCATATCTTCTATCTCCTCTTGTCCAATATAAATTGTATTGTCCGCGATGAAAGATAAGAAGCGCAAATAATATTTTGTGCCTCGTGGAATTGACTGTCACCCCGTTCGACCCCACCACATTGTCTACGCGTGTTCTACGTGGAATTTAGCAGCGCTTTCGGTCAGTACGCCAGTCTTTACACAAAATTCCTGCGACTCCCAAGGTAACTTTTGAAATTGTGCGACCGCTCGGAATACGAGGAACGACTCCTCCCGTGTATCTCTGGTCCAGCCACCTATCGACTGCACGACGCGTCGTCGTGGCTGCGTAACTCGTAACGTTCAGCCCTCGACCTACAGCGGGTAGTGGCTCTGATGCTTATCGCCGTCGGTAGTCGCTGTGGTCGGACGATCATGGCTCCTTGCGCCGCTACATTTGCTAAGCATTGGCAAAGCCACTTTTAGGATATGGATCATTTGATATTTCACTTTAGACGATTAGACGGTTAGACGTTCCCGTAAAGTATTGCGAGTCTTGAAAGTGTTCTAAGACAATCGGGGAGGTCCAAAGCGTTAATCAATTTCGAGCGTGAGTCAAGGGCGTCTAGGGCGTCTAGGGCGTCTAGGGCGTCTAGAGCGTCGAGGGCAATCCTGCAGCCTCGGTAGCCGGTGGAGCATTAACCTAGTGACCGGTTGGTTCGCGTTACCTAGACCTGGGGGGCAGGAAGGAGAGCGCGCGCGCCCTGGTGCCTCGGGCCGTCGAATTAATTTTAGCACGCGATACTTCCTTTGCAAACCAGCTTCTGTGTAATAACGAGTTTCCGCTTCATCAGTCAAGACTTCCGGTTAACGTCTACCTTCCATTTAAGCCGGTCCACGAACAGGGCTGACAGGACAGTCCTCCAGCAAGCTGACTTCCGGAAGGGATCGAGGGGCCCCTAACGGCAGGTCCTCCCGTTCTTCGATTATCTAATCATAATTGAAGGCTCATTAATTATGACCAACCTTATAACAAGTAATTGTTATTGGTATGCGATATCGCGTGCACGGATCTCCTACGCGGCTGTAGGAGATCTTTGTCTTGTGGCTTGACGTAATAATTAATTAACGTAACGAGGACGCTGCATTCAAGCGATCTTATTTAGGTCGCCAAGTTCAGTGCTAAGGATCTGTCACCGCGCAACAGACACCCGATTGCGAGTGTCGATGTGAAAGTTCTATTAGCGCAATGGGCCAAATCGTCAGTCAATTCCCAAAGTCGATTTTTCGTCCGTGCGCACTTGGAAAGTCCAATCAGGCACAGATGGCGCAGTCGGCACACGGCGTTGTGCGTTTACGACTCGTGGACAAAAGATGCGACAATCATTCCCTTCCATTCCGCTGGTCTGATCCGAGCCGAGCGATTCTCTTTATCTTAGGCCACCCTTGAGTCCTCGGTCAACACCGCAACGAGGAACCCCAGAACCCTGGACCAAGGAGTCCACAAGATTCCGCGTGTGTAGGTGGCGATACGAGGATCTTGCCGTCTCTTCAATTTTCGCAAATTCACCACGAGATCAAGTGGCGCTCGCTAAAAAGATCGAGCGGACCTTTATCTTGGCAAACTTCTAAGGGACCTAATTCGGAAGGAATGTGTCCCGTAATCATAGCTTCGGCAGATCAACAGAAGACCAGAGGATTGCTCTCGATCAATCACCTCTTATCCAGTGGATGTGTTATATGTGCGGCATCAATTTTACTTCACGTCTTAATCCCAGGATCCTCGTGTGTGCCCAGCCGATATAGCCCAGGCGAAATTATATTTCAAATTTACGCGCCAAAGCTGCGGGCGCTCATAAGCATAAGTAAACAGTCGCAATTATTGCGTCGTGCTCGAAAGTTATATTGATATTGAAGTTTCGAATATACTTGTTCTTTGACTCGATTACGAAGTAAGGTGCGCGCGCGCGCACACACACACACACACAGTACATGCGCTTCCATTATTCCTGTGCAAAGATTTGACTCGCAGAGCGTCATGTCGCAGGTGCTGTTGCTGCTAAGCGCACACGCTAAATCTTAATTTTACTCTCTGTGGTACAAAGTTGCAGCTGCAATTGCACCTGCACCTTCTAGTTACATACTAACTTCTTTCCGGTTGTGCCGAGAGAACTTGGCTTTCGCTCGCGTTAGTCTCGATTCAAGAATTCCGGAAGGAATTGCCAGTTAACATTTGTATTCGCGAAATACGCAGGACTTCTCTCATAACCGAGCTTTATCGTTCTCGTTATTCAAAGTGCAGTTATATACGATACTTGGGTCCGACTTTACGTTGCCGGATTAGGATGTTCTCGAATGCACGTAGGAGACGTAGGAGACGAGGACATTATCTGTCATGTGCTTTTCCTCGAATGATCAAGGAATTTTCAAGTTTGTCTGTAGTAACGTCACGACGACCGAATCCATTGGGAGTCCCTTTGTGTCTTTTTGGTGAACTTGCAGTCTAGCTTCACCTTTATCAAAGAAATTTGGTTAAATAATAGACGGGAAAAAAGGTTCCTGCATTTTAGAAGTTTCGCTTCGCTTCTGCCTGCTGACCCACTAGTTCCGGGCGAGTGAGCTCAATGATTTAATTGATGAGTTTACGTGGAAAAGAAGCGATCGCAGTCCTTGACGCACCGACGGTAGCGTCTGGGTGCTCGAATGGGGGTCAACACCGTAACTGAGCTCTCTAAGAAATGTCATTTTGTTTGGAAAGTGATTATTAGACGGTACAAAATTCCTTCCCCATAACAGGGCGTACGTCCCTGGAGGCGCCTGGTCGTTTCGACTAAAATCGAAAAAGTAAGAAAGTTCCATGTCAGCCACCACCCCTCCGCACTCCCTTCCTCGAGAACTCTAGAGTTCACTGTAAATCACTTTGGATGAGCAAGTTTTTCAGAAAAATTGATATAAAGCTTCGCGAAACGAAGGCACTATCTCTACTGGCTTTAAGTTCTCGAGCAGGTCGCGCACTTCCTCCACTGCTCCTTTTTACATATACTTAGCGAGTAACGGGGCCCAGTTGCCCGGAGTAACGGAGAACCAATCTACATACAATTAACCTACCCCGGCATAATGTAGGTTCGAGTCAGGCTCCTCGAACTGGCGAAACCCAACAGCCCGCAGTTTCACCGGGGACGTTAGGCGTCGCCGCACTTTTGAGCCGCCCTGAAGCCTAAACGATCTTTATTTAATGCAAACGGCGTGCGAACATTTTCTACTGGCTCAGGCCAGATTTCACGATCGCTTTACTCCTTTCGGCTGCTGGGATCACGGAGCAGCGACAAGACTCTCGGAAAGTGACGGGAGACAAGGTCGATGTAGATACAGAAGACTCGCGGCAGCAGCATCGCGTGGCCAGGCACAGCCAACTATGTTAGCTAGGCGTCCGTCCAATCATCATTCTGCACGTGCAAGAAGGAATTTCACGTGCTCGCAACTGCAACCCGACTATCCGTGACGCGCACATTGGCACACAAAGAGACTGCCAAATATACAGTTCACTCGCAATTAACCTAGATGCCAGTGACCCAAACCCCCTCCTGATGCACACACGTACGTACCTGCACACGTGTACGTTCGCCAACCAACCCCCGAACATTTGTTTCTCCTCTTATGATATTTGCCGCTGCCATCCTCTGCTACCTGCAGCCACTCTTCGCCGTTTCCACCCCGCGCCCTTCCGCCCTGCTCCACCTTTTCAGCATTTCGGCCTACGCGGCGAAAATATAAACGACCTTTTTACGTATAATGAGAATGGCCCCTCGCGTACACAGGCTTCTCTGTGCTCTGTGAGCTTATCGCTCGACCCCTCTTCGACGCTGTACCATTCGCGCAGTTATCTCCGCTTCGCACCAGACGAAACTACAGTTGTCATTGTATGCACAATTATTGGATCAAGATTGGTCTATGGCCAGGGACTTGCTGCGATTCGCAATCTATAATTACCTTTAACGGATAGAACGGGCAGCTTACGAATGGATCTTTATTGCAGAATTAAGGAACTCTATAAAAGTATTGCCCGTGCAAGAAAGGCTTTTACGAGGATTCGCGTGTTACGAAGTTTCTGCGGTAACTACCCACGTGAAACAAGTAAGTCTTCCAAGTCCTCGAAACTTTCTTTCGAGGCAAACCTAAAGGCAAAGGCTGCCGCACGTCAGGGCGGCGCAGAGGACTTCTTTAGATCGTAACGCACTTTATGAGGCTCCGGTGCTTCGATCGTTCTCGTAAACTTCTTTCGTGGGACAGGACGAGATGCCCAGCTTTTTCCTCGACCAGAAAATACGTGGAGAAATTTCAAAATAGTTTAGGAACTCACGTGACGTCACTCCCTCGTCACGCGTAGCGCGATACGCAGGCCAAGTGCAGTGTCCTTGTCAGCAGCGCCAAGTGTGGAGAATGAATCAGGCGCAGGGCCTGAGGGAGCTTCAGGGGAGTCCTCCTTGAAGTCCCGTTCACCATGATGCCAGTTCATTCGTCGAAGTCTGTCGAGAACAAAACCAGCGTCAGCAGCAAACTTCAACTCGAACCAATCAGCGCGAGGAAGGCGACCGCCGGGAATCTCGAATCCTCATGCAAATCGTTCAAAAACTTGGCCTGGTGACTTTGTCAAAGTTTCGAACGCTCCAATTTCGTGGAACTCTATAACGCTCCTCGATCTCCCCTATTTAGGCGTGAAGCGAATTCGCGATGCTGGAGCTTTCCTTCGAAATCAGCAGCGGGTCAGCGATTGTCTTTGACTGACAATGAGTACTGAAACGCGCGAGGTGGTTATGCAAATTACGTGTCCGTCACGCATCAGGAAGAACGACGGATCTTCCTGTTGGCGCAGATGTTTCTGAGCTTTATCGTTTAATATTCATTATGAAATTTGCTCCCGAGTACTCACCATGTATGAAACTATGACATTTCAGTTTCGAGTCGATAGCTGCGATGAGGGAGTCGCAAAAAGCAGGTGCGGCGGGTAAACAGCCAAGAAAAGAAAATGAAACACTCACGTAGGACGACCTCGTGCAAAACAGATCGCGACGGAAGTGTAAGACGATGCTTCGAAATTTGGAAAAATGCCAAAATTTCGTGTGCGAATCCTGATTTGATGTCGCTGGCGATCGAGATTATGCACTCCTCGGTCAGGACGACTTATTTCGGCTATTCCATTATCCTACCCAACGCGAGACATAAGATTTTGTTTCATCTACGAATTTACTCACGTCCAACCGATTCACCAGGTTGTCCGCCATTGTTTGAGCAAGTGAAACGTGCGAGTTTCCGAGTGCGCGGCGCATCATTTTATGTCGAGAATCGTTTCGATTTGCGGCGACAATTTATTTTGCTTCGAAAACAGCCCGAAGCCGAACTCTTCGTGGTGGAGACGTTCACGAAATATTTATAGTCACTGCCATTCTTCTACCGGATAACCATTCGAGGAATTGCATTTCCTGCAAAGCGAGAACGCAATATTGGAGAGCATTCAATCGTAAACGGTCTTTTCTGTGCTTTACAGAAACGCGGTTTTACTTTTCCTTTGTCTAGTCCAATGGGACTGAATCGCCGGGCAACGCGTCAACTCGAAGGAATCGAGCATCGAGTCTGGCCCGTCCGTTCGGCTGCCTTCGGGCTTCGCGATGTATTCGGGCGGGTCCGTTGGGCCTCGCCCTTCGGGCATTTTCCGTTCGGCTCGATCGCCGAGTCGCCGGCCGAGAGGATCAGTCGAAAGTCCAACGGTTGGGCGAGCAACATTGCCTTTTGTTAATTTTTATTCAAGTTTTATTTCAGTTTTCTTTCTGTAATAGTTTTAATAATAAATCTTCAATTTCTTTTACGATGCACAAAATATATGCTGTTTACTTGACCATAATTCCTTGAAAATTGTGATTTCGCCATCTATAATTATTTGTGTTCGCAGTTCGTTGCATTATTGATGCCGCTTGAACAATTATAGTTCTTGTTGTCGCCTGGAAATTTTGAAATACTCTATGTACGTGGCGTTTTGAACGCTGGAAAATCATCGGCTTGCTTTATTGGCTGTCGCCACAGTGACGTTGCAGTTGCAGTACTCTCTGGTGTCACGGACAGTGGTTAACCACCGGCATCGACTATATTTTCACAAGCCATTGTACGTTTTTGTGTTAATGGATAATATCCAAATTTTACGTGTAACACATTCTCCGTGATGTTTTTATATAAATTTCTTATGATCATTCAACCGCGAATGGTAATTGTCTACTTTGCGATATTAATCTAGCGAAAAAAAAAAAGGTTTCATCAATCATGCAGATTTTCCGTATGCCAGTGAATTTCACGAGGTCGCTTCGTCA
>JARPRH010017954.1:0-11165 GCA_031763665.1 Calameuta haemorrhoidalis
CCTGTTAGCTCATAATTTGAATTCTAATTCATTAACGATTCAAGAATCCAGGCTAATGACGTCTTGAGTACATCATCGGCGTGAGGGGTTAATTGAGGTAGCAGGTGAGTTGAAAAAGTAATACCAAGAGATGCTCATTAAAGAGATACGAGCCAATTTTTGTGATATTTGTGTCGCAATTGACCATTGCGGATCGCGTTGTAGACGTCAGAAAATCACACTATGATTTATAGAAGATATAAAGAAAAAGTATGACTTCTTGACTTTGACACCGTGTGACACGTTTGCCGGGACTGTGAAACACAGCAGTGTATGTGCTATTGCCCAGTACTCCTGCGTACTTATGTATAAACGACAATTAATAACATGCAACTTTCTGGTTTCTCGAGAAAAGTGCAAAGCTTTGATTACGGCCAAGGAGTCGTTTCCTATTTACCACAGTCGAGCAAATAATGAAGACGTAAATTCTTGTGGTATTTGTCTGTTTTTACTTGAATTTATCTTCCATCGTAAGAGAATGATGCAACTTGTACGTTTTATAGCTATACTACTTTATTTTTTCTTCTTCGATTTTACTAAAAAGGAACAAAATTAATTTTGCATGATTACAGATTTTACATTTCAAATTTTCTTGTCAAGTAATTTTGAAATGCTGTTAGCCTTGATTTTATCAATTTTTTGCAGAAATTAATAAAAATATAGTTCATTCAAGATGTTTCAATATGCTATCTGATTGGCGCGCGCTATTGTGCATGTATACCTCATTATAATAATAATAGGTGACGTTGTTGCAGAGTTTATCATAACAAGGTGAATTTGCACTATTAGAATGATGTCTGTAAACATTGTACTATAGCAATAAATAAGCACAATTATTAATAATCGTATTTAATTAAACTTCTGGAAAACTTAAAATAAAATAATTAAAAATAAAGTTCTTCTATCATGAATAGAATTTGACAATGATGATTATTATGCCTGTTTCTTTGTTCTTTATTAATACTGCGCTAATATTACATTACTCAGTTTAATAGCAAACAAATTTAATTGGACGGATTAATTATATTTATTGAAGGAAATTGAAATTTGATTTGATTCTTCAATAATTGCGTGATATTTAATACGTGTAAGTAATACTTTATCTCATAGGCAACATTGTTTGGTTTCAAACGAATGACTGATTCAAGATCGGATGTATCCTTATTATCTAAATTATTCAAAGTGAATATCGTATAGTACATTACAAGAGCTCGACCACAGATCACAGAATAATGAATGTGTTAAAATTAGAAAATCACTTTGCACGAATCAAGATTGTACCTAGTACGTCAATAAGATCTAGGCATTAACGAAATACTGGACGAATCAAGCGGTCTATGCATATGTACAAATAATGGACTGGAATGATAATAAAAATATTTTTTTATATATGTATATATTGTTTTAATGTGCAAAATAATTGCATTTGCATGATGAAGTATCTATAGCAAACATCTAGTTCCTTAAGTGTTTTCCAATGAACAAGTTTTTTCACCTATTTTCTAACACTGGATTCTTAAGTGCAGTCATATGAAGAACTTGTTATATGAGAAATGTCTACTTTTCATTATAACTTCTTTTTTTATTGTGAATATTTACTACTTTATATATGCAGGTACATAAAAACTCATAGCTTGTCCAATTAAACTATCTTGTTGGATTATCCATCTTTAACTCTTTTATGATTAGTATCTTATGTTGAATACAAATAATATGAAATTCCTATAAAGGAGAAAAAAATGATTGTAATACTTAGGGAATCACTATTATAATATTTATATGTTTTAAAACGCTTAAAGTTATCACAAAATACTTTATTATCAAGTAATACAGACTAGCCCTATACTTAGAATTAGACATTCACCAATATAACTATTTCGTTTACACTTAAAACTTGATTTTTCTGAAAATTTGGTACCAAGTGATTTAACAGCTCGTCTTGAAAAATTGACGTCAGAATACCGCATACTGTTCTTTCCTGGAATTACGAATACATACGACATCCCCGCATGTTCCATGTAGTTTTGGATACTTTTATATTATCTCACTGTATTGTAAAAAAAAGTGAATGCAATGCACACATAAAACTTGAAATCATATTTTAAGAATTTTAAAAGGTCGAACGATATTGTTTTCACAAGATTATTGGTAAGATATAAGCGCAGCACATATTTAGTAAAAAAATTATGAAGGTAATGAATTTTATTAAGCAATTTTTATTTTGTTGTTATTCTGGTAAAGCATCAGGTAGTCCAATTATGTATCTTTATAGTCAAGTTTTTCCACAGCTTCACATATGTCGGTTATTTGTGATATAATTTTGCGCACACAATTTTTTTAAACGAAAACCGTGATTTATAATTGAACTTCCAAAAATGGTGTATAACAAAATTTATAATTCAATTGCAGCATTGAAGTGTTTACCGTGCATAACGGTACAGAGTATATTTACAATGATTATTTTTGGCCTTGTTTTCCTCTAAAAATACTTACGCGTCTCGTGTGCAATTATTTTTAGTCACTTTCGAAACATTAGCTAAAATAAGGTTAATCATTGCAATGATCTCATGAAAATTTCAAAATATGTACTTACTTGTATTCAACTTACCGTAAATTTCATCTTTCGTTCGCTTATTTTATAACTGTATGCAAGAGTTACATTTCATGAGTTCAAATATATAAATAATTACTAATATCATTTTATTTGTTATACTAACCATACAAAGTCAATTGACCGATATAATCTTTGATAAATAGATAGTTTCGTATCTTTATAACTTTTATATTCCGTTATAATCTATAATAGCCTTTGACATTCACTTATACGTTTCAAACGTTGGAAGTAATTCTTTGTTTGATTTATTTGATTGTTTGAATATTTTCAATGAATTGCAGCGTCATCATAATTTATTGAGTACAAGAAACATAAATTAAAAATTAGTGGCATGAAATTTTATCATTCCTTTACTCTCAGCGGATTAATTACATGAGTGCTTTTACAATGAATTACTACTGACTTAGGAAATTAAAACGAAAGCATCAAGCGAAATCCGAATGTGTAGAGAAGTTATTTAACTCATGGACTAATATGTATTTATATACGTACTTTCTTTGAAGGATTAAATTAGAAAATTGGTTTACCACAGTGTTGAATATGAAATTATAACTCTCTACCAGCAATGGCTAATATTATGAAATTTATTCCAGCCTGATAGTCGTATATTACTTCATAAATGAATCATGTTAGTTTCTTTTGAATCTAGGATTCACTTTCATACAATAAGCAATCAATGTACGAATTAAAAAGTTTTATAAACCGTTACCAAGTGTACATTATAACAGTGTACATTTTGTATCTATTTATACTGGTGGAAAATTGAATCTCCAAACTTCATGCTATTTATGCAAATGTAGAATTAATTAAAACTATAATATCAAGGGGAAAATTGTTATTATTTCACTAGGAATAAAAGTAATAGCAATCCTACGTAGGTACCTATGTCATGGTACAATATGCAATAAGCAATAAATAATGACTAATGACCTCGGATTATTGGTAAAGAAAATTAAATAATTGTTTTTCCAACGCGTATCTACAATGTCATAATAAAAATCTAGAAATAACATGAAATATTGAAATTGAAAGTGGCTATCGTTACAATGCAATATAAAATACAAGAGTTGTATTGTTCGCGCCTCAATGCATTATACGAAGCTTCTAGAGGATCATTCAATGTTAACCAACAAGGGCTTCAATACTAAGAATCCCCTGTCGCTCTGACGTCATGAACCGGATTCCATAGTACCCACCAATATTGAACGTGTCCGCTAAACCGCAGCACTAATGACCGCAAGTAAAATATACAATAAATACAAAACACTCTGTTCCTAGCATTCAACTTGAAACAAGTTTTTTGCATCGTCTCAAGAATGCGTTACCATGTCCTCTAGAATTTTGTCTCGACATAAAATACGTATTAGCCCTTATCATTCCAACCGGGGGCCATATTGCAAATGCAAGTTGCATTTTACTGCAACCGTCAGTACTGTTGGAGTGATAAGGGTGAAATTCTAGTTACACCTGAAAAAACGTATTGCACACAAATTTTTTCGTTCCAATTTTACACCTATAAAGTTTACCCCCAGGTTGCTGTGATTTCAAATAATCCTCTTGCCAGCCACAAGAATCACACAGAACAGTGGGGAAATTTTGTTTCGATCTTACCGATGAACTTGAAGCACAGTTGACTTTTGTCCGACAGCGAGATCAAGGAAATGAAAAAACATTACATAGCGGGAAAGACATTCTTATCGCAATTTAAGAACATTTAGTTACTGTTAGTTGACCGAAGAAAGATGACGTAAATGGGAAAAGGAACATATATATATATATTATATAATTAATAAGTGCATCCGCATTAGCACAGCTTACTTACTGTTCATTAGCACTTATGTACGAATATAGATGCATTTACATAACGACACATCTATGGTCATGGTAATTATACTTACTATGTATGATAATCATACCATTATTCTTTTAATGTTATAAAACACACTCATTGTCATTTATTTTATTTAGAATTTCTTCTTTTATGTGCCGTTGATTGCATTCTCATTAAACCCTGGCCGAATAGATTCTTAGGAAGATTATAGTTGTACTCAGATCAAACGACCCTGAAATATTGAAGCTTATATTGCGTATACAGTCGACTTATTTAAATACAAGTATGGTACGATTTTATTTGATACAGTTTGTAGCAGATATGTCTTGAGAGAAAAATTAATTTATAACAATATTATGTGTACTGTTAATTGTTAGTAGTGAAACAATCATCGTGTAGGGAATACAAAAAATCGATTCTTTATTTTTGTTTAAATATTTTTATAACAGAAGGTTTGTGAGTTTTATTTAAAAGTAAAGGTGTTAGGCTAAAAGAAAAAAATTATATCAATAAAGCTGCTTGGAACGTGTATAAGGCAGCCAGTGTCACGTCAAAAAAATCTTGAATCATCGCTAACGAGTGTAATTATTATTTTCCGAGGAAAACGTACGTGTCTTACGGTCAATATGTAATTGGCTCAAATCTTTTAGATCTCTACCTGCTCATCTGCAGTCGGTCCATGAATTCATGTGTTTTTTTGACAGTTCGCAAATAATGCAATCCCCATCAATGCGAATTTCCACCTTTGCTCATTCAATTCCACTTTCATTTTGACGTATTTTTTATCTATAATAAAATTATTTGTCTGATGTGACTATAAATAAAGGAAAAAAAAATTATTTGTCCCATTTGGGACTATCACTATTCTGATTCCTGTGGAATTTTTACCCCCAAAAACTGGTTATCGAATACTTCTGAATTATTTATATCAGAGTTACAAAACTTTAAAAATGCGAAATCTCAAATCGCACTAGTGTGGGTAATATGTATACTCGATCGACGTGTGATTACTACGGGTTAAGATAAATCTTGTTATCATTAAAATTTACATGTATGATAGCGGTAAGCATATCTGAAGGTATTTATATGTTTTTTAATATAAATGGTATTCCTCCTCACGAATACATTTTCGAAATATTTCGCTGCGGCTGTTGACTCTTTAAGAGGTCAAGGTAGACAATGAACTTTCGGAAATATATTTACAAAAAATTCCCACTATGTCAATCATTTCTACTATATGTATGTCTTTGTGGAACAAAATTGTGTTTGTAAGTAAATATAAATAGAAGATTGGACTTTGACACCGATTTTTGCTTGTCATAGTTGAGTTTTTCAAACCAGTTTTCGATATACTGCCAGAAACACTTCCGCTAAAGTTTTTCGAGGTTACAAGAATGACAGTATGGATCACAAAAAGGGAATCTTCATAATCTGAAGATACAGAAATTTGATATCAAATTAATTACTTGATTTGATCTACCTACGTTACTTACTGTTTATTAAATATTAAGTAATGTCATTTGCGATTTGAATAATGGAAAAAAATTGTTGAAAAGTCTCTATAAGTGGCATGAATCAATGTATATAAAAACTGAGTATTTGTCATCGATTTACACGTCAGAAACTTTTTAAACTTTAATTAGTTTTCAGAAAGGCGACTGACTCGTTGACGGTTTTTCCATGACGCGTAATTTTCGCAAGAACAGAGGAACCCAATTTTTACGGTATGCATAAAACATTGCCGGTTTAAAATATTATGGTGTAACCAGGCTTTGTTACTTTACATACCAAGTAAGTATTTATTATAAAGTTGACTAATTATGAGAAACAGACTAATTAAACCAAATTTATTCCAATATTTTTCCATATTTGTATTATTCACGATTGACGTCAATATAATATTAATGAATGGTTAATCGGTGTACCTATGTTTATTTGTTCTATTGATCAGTGTGAAAAATGCATTAAAAATCAAATCTTAGCAAGACAGTAAAATTATATAAGTTGTTATTCACAACATATGTAATACCTGAAGTTAGCTAGTGCATTAGATTTCCATTATATAACTACATTCAGGTGATACGTTTGTCTTCAATAACTCTATGTATTAATATATCGTGGGACTAAAAAACAAAAGGTCGTATGCTTGCTGAAAATCCTACGGTTATACGCACTTTCGCATTTAGTCATCCGATATATTAAATATACATATATTACGTGTTACCTCATTTTATTGGATGCGTTGAAATTCATTTTTATATCCACTATACATACTCTTGACATACTATACATTATTAATTAGGAATATATTGCACGATTCTTTAACCGATGAAAAAAAAAACGTTATTATTACTTACAATAAAATCAATTAAGTACTCACACGTATAGATAAAAATGAAGCAATTAAATCATTGCTTACACAATAAGTAAAATACTATAAAGTGTTAGTATACAAGGTTTGTGCACTGAAATAAAAACTAATAAAATATTAAATCCCCAATTGGAAATCGTGCAGCAACTGAAGTCAAGGCTAATATCATATCTCTTAAGAGATCGTGAAATCTGTTTACTGTAGATATAGTTATGTTTGGTTTCCAAGAATCGTTTGAGGAGTGTATTAAATATGCAATTTACGTCAAAATTCAAATTTAAAAGGATTTCGCGTAATATTTAGTAGCATCTTTTGTCGTTAAAACACTGTACCTTGATATCTTTAGACCTTTAATCAAACTTGTTTTCTTTTATACGTATTGTAACGGATTCCGCACTGATCACACTAAGTAATTCTAGAAATTTTCATCATAGACGTGACAATCGAATTGAATACTTCCACTTGTTTACTTCTCGTGGAAGTTAAGCGTACAATTGCTTAGATCTTCCTTTATGCCTATAGAACGTGAAACAAGGCACACGTGTTTCATTCCTGAACACGAGAGCCAATTTCCCAGGCAACAGGGCTCTGTTAATTATACCAATTTGAAAACAAAACTCGTACAAATGGACGAAATACCCCTGGTATCACTGGAGACAATCTAAAAAGGGAATTTTTTAATTTCGGCAAACACATCTAAAGTAATAGATTTTGACGAACTCCAATCTTAGTACAAGGACAATAATAAAAAGCATGATAAATGAGTAATTAACGAAAAAATGGGTGAGTATGGAAGGATGAGTATTGCATGAATGGATATTTTAGATTTAAGTTAAACTGTATTGTTCTTCTAATTTTCTTATGTCAATTATATGATCGATACGTTTATTGGACTTCTCCTGTTCAAAATTCTTAACCAATATTAATTTCTTCAATTTTAATTTTTCTATATTAATATACATATAGATATATACAATGTAAACATTTAAGCCCTCTCTAGTTTGTTTTATTGCGAGAAATTTAAAAGAGAATAATACAATACGTGTATAATAAAATATGCTTTTTCATTTTGAAATTTTTTTCAGAATAATCAATATTAATCTTGAGCACAATTATGCAATGATGTTTGACAGCTTTTTTTAAATACTTTACGTCATTTCATGAATCATTACAACACGTTTGGGCCGAAACTCTGTATTCACAATGGAATTTTATAGTATATGAAAAATGCATACATGTTGATTGGACTTATCAAGATTTGAATAAAATGTAAAAATATAATAGTTTTCTTGTAATATCAACTTTATTAATTTGTATTCTATAACGTCTTAGTTTATAATTTCTTTTTCTTCATACCATGGTGGAAAGTACATGATCGACGCATCGATTTCAGTGCAGGAAGTCTGGGATTTTTGCTGTGCTGCGATAGGCGTTTACACAGCAAATATCCAAGACTTTCTGCACTGAAATCGATGCATCGATCATGTACTTTCAACCATGGTATAAAGAAAAATAGTATACACCACACGGGCAGTAAACTGAGCACCCGGAACTGCTCGATAGAAGGCTCTCGGCTTCGCCTCGGGCATTCTATCGAGCCGTGCCGAAAGCTCAGTTTTCTGCCCTTGTAGTGTAATATACTACTTGTGCTTATTATATCAATAGTCGAGTCTCGCGCCACGCACATGCAACCGGCGTTACAGGCAAGCAGTATAGCAATAGTTCAAATAATTATCTATAATTATTCGAAAAAAGGATAAACAATGCATATCTACTTTATCGAGACTGTGGGTTTTGAAAGGGAAAATCAACGCGGCATACAGGTTTAAGCCATACGATCGCATCTTATGAGTTCGCCACTGAAAAAAATAATTAATTCCGTCGAGGCAGAACTTTCAAACTAGTAATGATCGACACTTGGAAATGTTAATGATCTAGCCACATGCTCACAATTTTTTTGTATATTTTATCCTGGTCAGTCCGATAGATTAGACAGAAATATAAACACGTGTAAAATTTCTAATCAAATGCTTCAAACGGTACGTCTGATACATTAGTACAGATATTTTAGTGAGCTTTTTGCCACGGCGAATGCCCAAGACAATTTCGCATTTATAATAATGCAATCGTGCACAAAAAGTATTCGATTGTGTTTACTTAATCCAATAGGACGGAATATTCTTATGCTAATCAGATATATCAACATGATTGAATAATGATCTGCGCTGGAGATATATTGAATCAATTTACTTCAATCGTGGAGGTCAAGGTAAAGTTATTTTTCACTTATGAAACAAATCTAAAATTTATCTAACTAACAGTTCAATTGACAATGGATTGACGAGCAATATCGAGAAGCTAAAAATTATGTTTAATTATGAAACTATACACTTTTGATATTATGGTCATGGCTTGACGTCAGAGTCACAGAGAACAGTTCTGTCTGAAAGAACAAATGCGTAAATAAATGCCAGCTGACTTTCTGAAGGCGAAATTCGCATTAAAGAATTCTAAAAATATTATGAATAACTCGATTAAACTGCTTAAAAATTATTTATTTAATAAATCGGATAACGCAAACTAGTAGATGACTAATACTTGCGTGTTTGGTAAGGAAATCCGAATGGGTAACATCAAATATGTTTTTGAATAAACGTATAAGGAGTTCGATCCCTCTGCAATCCGTATTTCTTACAGTACAAAAAACAATAATAAGTTTACTAAAGAATCCAAAAAAACGCAAATGCACAAATAAAAAATGTATTAAAGAATAATCCCCAAGTTGGATATGTTTTAAAGGAATGCCGTTATAGAAACTTGAGCTTAATTATGCCAAGTACAGAAAGTGAATAGATAGGCAGAAGTATCATTATGGCAAATTCATTGTAAGTTTCGCTATCTAAACCACGTGACCAACTGAACTGGTATATAATCTGGTTAGGTTAGGTTAGTGCTTGAAATAAGCACCCGGGCATGCAATTCAAAAATTTGTTTTCTTCTAAATATTCTACTCAACTTTGTAGTTAATGTCACGTATATAATTCGTGGACAATCTAATTAGACATTTTTAAATGAAAGTACATGGAACAAATTAGCTGGATGATTGTCGCAGGATAAATTGGTGATTCGGAAATACGTTATTCAAATATTCAATGTATAAACGATAAGTCGGACTAATAATTTTTCTTTGCGTCACATAAAACATAATATATAGAAACATGGGGATAACCAAAAGCTGACTCCTAGGACGCACGTACAATTAATTTTTCGTCTGGATTCTGCTAGTGACGCAGATACAAGTAAAAGAACGCAGGTTTATAGCCGTGGAGCGTCGCGTGGCTCGTCTCATTTGCACGCATCCTTTCAACGCGATTCAAAGTGACTCAAACCAGCTGCAATCGGGGATTCTCGCCTATTTGAATATAATAAATCTAAAAATATCTTAATCGTGCGAAGCCTCAATTATCGAACAATATTGTCACGCCTAAATGGTTTATAGTGTCCGATATATGTATATGGAATCGTTTGTAAAACTTGGAGAAAAAAGAGAAAGTGAAATATTCATCTAGGAATATTCTTTTGTTTGATTTTTTATTATTGATTCTTTATGCTCCATTATAATAGTAAATCGTGAGACTATTTTTTGCCACAATTGACAAATCAAATTATTCAGGATAAAGAAGTGAATTGGATTATCACCAAAGTGGATGACAGTGAAGTCGGATAATATACGCGTACGTTATACTTTGAAAGTGAATCGGGATTATAGTACTCGAAAAGCTGTTGAATACCACGGAAGGCCACAAAAAGGAGCACCCATGCCCTGATCCAGTCTTACCAGGTTGGTCTGCGCTACGTATTTATCCCAGTCAATGTCGTTTACTCCACAACTTTTTCTTCGATTTTCATGGTAGCTTTCCGTAACATTCTGAATAACGTAAAAATAGATGATTGTAAAAACATCACTATGGGTGTGGAAGTTATTTGCCTTGAAATCAAGAAATCCGCTCGAGTCTCGGGTTAAGTATGATAATCGTTATAGTAACTAACTATAACTTGCTTTATCGACTGATAATACACATTTTAAGCTCAGTTGTAATAAAGGATATAGAAAAATTAAGTTTTCAAATACTAACTGACAATTAAACTTTACTATGATGCATATAGCGTGTTCACGTCTAATTATACGGGAATTAAAAAGATTACACTTTTCATATAAAAATTTTAAAAATGTCTTTGAGCCTTTTTTATTTTCTATGTATATATTTGGAAATAATTAATATTATTATTTGCCATTGCTAGTCTATCTG
>JARPRH010017980.1:0-11163 GCA_031763665.1 Calameuta haemorrhoidalis
AACTTTTTCGCAATGCCAAAATTCCCACCTACGTTATTTCTGAGATTTGCACATGCTTCGCGAAATTGCAGGAATGGGGATGATTTTTACTTTTCATCAAAGCAAATAGACCTTTTGGACAAGTTATTTTTAGAAGAAATCAGGGCGACATGTCGCTACGAAATTGTTGCCTGATTTTCGTTTTATCAGTCGCGAAGCAGCGGCTCAATATTCGTTGCGTTCGATTATCATGGATAGAAACGTATTGGATAAATGTGGCTGTTCAAAAAAATATTTTTTACCTTATACTTTTTCTATCTGTTAAACGATTACGTAACGAGCGTTCCGAAGCGCGTAATCCGATAAAAGTTTGAAAACGCTTAACCTCATTAAGCAAATTTAATGGTCAGCGAAATTGGAATTACGAATCTCTATAGGGACGAGCAAATAGCAAAATAACTTTGTAAGAGCAAGGATTACATTATTATGGTATTATACGTGAAAGTATACATTTGCATATTTCTATTAAATTTTTTAAAATTATAACTTACTTCGCGATTAATTAAAATATCGATTACCATAAATTATTCGTAATCACTATTCATTATATGTATATATCAGCCGTCAATGCATTATACGTATTGCAAATATGTTGACGTATACATATATTGTAGTATATGCCAATTTGCTTAGACTACAGTATTATAATAGAAATGATTTGACTTGCATAAAGCTTCATTATTCTAACGCATCTAGTCGATAATTAGTCAATTACAAAATAATTTACTGCCAGGTTTACCAAGTTAGGAACGTGGTTTACCGCACATCAGATTTTCAACTGCTGTCACTAAACTGTACCTAACGTATTGGCACAGCACTAAATCACGATCGCCCAACTGACTATGCTAATTGCAAGCAATCCATACCAAATGCATTCATCAAAGTCAACACGGAATTTCAATATATGCAAAGTTTGAAAGCTCTCAAAAAATTTTTTGTAAATATGCTTCCACATTATTAATCACCCAATAATTACCAATAGCGTTCTATTCGATTATGTTACTTTTTAAATAATTTTTGATAACACTCAAAAATGTTTGGCTTTGAACTAGAAGCGGCGATGGATGAATATTCATTAACACTCTTAACAGAATTACGATCTTCCGTTCTGACGAAGTTAAAAAGCTTTTAAGCTCCGACGGCGTACTTTCATTCTTCGAAAGAGCAATACCAATTCAATGAAATGTAAACTACACTCGACACGACTTATCAATTCACGATTATCCACATTAGAGTTCGAATCAGAATTTTTCCTCAGTGCGAACGCACATTGGATCTATATTAATAAATAAATTGCGTCAGTACACAAAGAAGCCATTTAAGCTAATGAAACCTTTTTCCACCATTGAGGTACAATCCTTAAAAGTTACCCTCATAGGGGCGATTAAGTGAAAAGTAGAAAAAATTGTAAATTCTCAATGACTACCACGGGGAAATATGATATTAAAGAAAATCCACGGATGATGAAAAAGAGTCAGAAAATACTTATGCCGCATCCACATGTAATACTCATTGTCACTCTCGACCTTATATACGTATGTTATCGGTTTACACATCAAAACGAGCAAAGAATAAAAGCGCAAGAGAAAGGTATTACGCAAAAACTTATATCTACCAGATTTTTCTCTCACGATAATTTAAATGCAGTACACAAGTGCGCGACAGTCCTCAAGCAATGGCTACGTCATAGCTCAATTAAATTTTTCAAAGGAATTTATTTACTTGACAATTTTAATTTCGAATAACAATTAAAATTGCTACAAGAGCTTCGATAATTGTAGAATTTAAAAAAAAGTTACAAAACCAACCTCACAAAATAATTATAAAATTATCTTATCCTCGGTCTTACGTTTCCTAACGAAGAAAAAAATCTGACTTTAGATGGAATAAAATAATGCGGATGAAATTAAGATTTGGAAAACACAAATAAACTCGTTCATTTCTCCATTAGAGCATTTTCGTTGGTACACAATACCACAATGGATTCGAGTTAATCTATTGTTTTGAATTTATTAATCTTTTTAATCGTAGTGCCAGATGCAGTACGAAAATGTGTATCAGCCTTCGCATCTGTCACTCCAACCCTTAACCAACCACCAAACCACACGAAAACAATACGAGAGACAAAGGACGATTCTTAGTCCTTTGAAACGGGAAAAAAAAGTTGCCGTTAATGATTCAAGTAGTTATTCACGTCATATTACGTCGAAGAAATACGAGCTTTCACCGCTGTCGAGAAATTAATTTTAATGTACGAAAAGCTCGAATATGAACGGAGAAGTTTTCCATCAGTCCGTAAACACGACGACGAGTCAAAGTGTTTTTGAAAGGAAGACAAGAGCAGAAAGTTAACGAGCCGGAGAGCTTGCAGACCCAGCGAGCTACTCGGTGCGTAAATAGCTGAGTGTTTCTCGCCATCTCGAATAAGGAAAGTAAAACACGTGACGAAAGTAAGATGATATATGCTCAAGCATCGAAAGCACTTTTACGTAATCCATCAATGTTTACTGGAAAAAAAAAAGAATTCTCAGCGTTGACTAGGGATAAAATTTATTTGGCGTCCCTGGGCTGGTAGATTGGGCTTCATCCCTAATTTCGCAGGCACCTCCCATACCATACGAGCTTCCTGTCGTTAAATATGACCCTGAAGTCCAAGCGTATTTCTTGAAGGATAATTGGAGACTTAGGCACGAATAATATACGAATATAAAGTGACCTAGATTGCAGTTGGCCCTGAGAATCTTAAAGCAGTCTGAGCCCTCGGTGGGAAAAGCTTTCCACGGGGATGAGCAAGCCGGCTGTGGGGTTACCCGTTGGTAAGAGCCAGTAGACACCCTTGAATACGACGAGGGTAGAATTTCGTTGTTGTCGAGACAGCTTGAGTAGTTGCCTGGTTAAGGGTTCAACTAGAATCTCCTATACTCGAACGATCCCGGCGTGTCTGTTAGATGGTGTTTACTTCTAATGTTCCATCCACTTCAATTAATTTCTCTTCGGGGATGATTTCCACTCCCTGGAAATAAACAGTGTCGCAGATACCAGCTCCTAGATAAAGGGGAAAGGGTCAATCTATTTCTTGAACTTGCTGCAAGGGAGAAACGAGCTGTCTAGGAATTTAAAGCTTTTCAGGACTCGCGACTTGACTTTGCTCTGAGAAGGCTACGAGAAAGGGGATGAATAGTCAGGGTCGGAGGGGATTAAGAAAGCTGCTAAAAATATATACGCCGCAGATGAAAGCCCTCACGCGACGTTATGTCACGTCATATGATAGGCTCGCGGCATTGATTTTTCTTTAACCTCATTTTCATCTGTCTTTTCTACTTTTAGTCGATTTTTACAAATAAGAGCAATGAACGTATCTTTTTTCAGCTCCTACGATTCTTAGATAACACGTCACTAAGTGCGACTACAATTACGTATCTTTGTTGTGTTTTGTACTGACTGTACTGAGCCATTGATCGGGGTCAAAACATCCGTTGGCATAACGTTCGCCTAATTATAACATATTTATTATTTAGTCAATTATTCCTGCATGCTTAAGCCCTACGGAAACCCCATAAACTTTACTACACCCACAAACCCTACTACGACACCTAACAACACCCCATCACGATCGCATAATCTCTTAACTCTCGGTTGGTTACCCCTAACTCGATTCCATCGCTTACACAGGAATGAAGCTCGATATCAATCTGATTCGGATACATTGCCAATATTACCTGCATTCAATATATGTATATTGGTAGGTTAATATCGTTATCTATGGATATCAGCTGACACATTTTCATCTTCGCGTCTGTTATTGTTACGTCATTTGCCATTACCAATAATGTAACCAGTTTTAGTTATATTGCATAGATTAATTAAAGATCCTATAACTCGTTACAGTAATTTCAGACAGTTTCTCATTTAACAGTTACATCACGTTGTTCTACATAATGCTGACAACTCTAATTCAAACGCGGCTCCACTCCATATCGAAACTGCCTAAGGATCTGTGAATTCAAAACACTGCATATTCTTAGTAACCACCCTTTGTTGTACTTGGCTTTCCAGCTGCTTAAACTGGAGACCTGAGGAAGTACGCTTGGTACTTAAACATTTTCTCTCCCGAAGAGCCACTCGTCATTTTGCTGTTATCAATCTTGTCGTTAGTGAACAGGCACCTTCTTATCTATTCATCCTAGTAAAATTGTGAATTCTAATCCAGCCATAATGCCTGTTTATGATCAAACGACCAAGGTTATGTAAATTACTGTCTTATATCCTCAAATTTCAAAGAGCTTCAATCTTGGTCTTTATGTTTGTACTTGTACGCCATTTATTGAGAATCCAACATATAGCGGGTGACATAAATATTTTTTATCCATTTAAAGCCGTCCTTGCCCTCTTAGTCCTGAAATATTTTACCCTCGAGGGTTGCTATTGATTAACGTGGAACGAACTTGACACATAGCAGAAGGACGGTAAGCGTCGCGACGCAACATATTCGAGTTGACGTCCGAAATAGAATCTGACTAACCAATTGATCTGATGTTGGAAAATTTTGTATTGTTGGAAACTGAATATACACTTTTTAAAAATGATTTGAGATAAAAACGACTTTTTTTTCTTTTAAAGCTTCATCACAAGCTACCCCTCCTGTCCGATTATAAGAAACGAATAATCCGGGAAACAGGTTGATTAAATACATCGATAGAACGTCATTTTAATGAAACCATTAGTTGGGCCAGTTGTCAAAGGGTTACAATTAAGGGATGCAACTTTTCTATTTCATCTATTATGTGCTTACGTATACTGTTACATAATTTGAGTATAGGATAGATAACTAAATCTATTACGTATAATATTTTTCTATTATCTAGGGTTGGCGTGCTGGGTTGAGGAAAATTTTCTCGTTTCTATTATTTTTCATGTTTTATTAGCTCCTTGTGAAGGAGCCAGTCTCCCACGCTCCGTTAATCACGACCATTTACGCACTTGGCTATGACCTACATTTTCTATATACATGCTCAGAAATTTTCCTGCGAAAGAAAACATTTGCGTTTATTTTATACAAGAATTCAGTAAGAGCGAATAATAAAAAAAAATAACTTTACTATACAATATAAGATACATATAATAATCACTGCGTAATGTGGTATTTCATCTGGGATATAACCTGATTCATTATTCCTGTAATAGAACTAGTCAGCCTCGAATCTCTCGAAGTAATTTCCCATAGATTGCATTTCTGTAATTTCTATGTAATCCCAGAGAATCTTCTTCCATTGCAGAAGTGTATTCCGTTCGAAACGGTTCTTGACTTAAGCATTTCTAATCCTCTAAACGCAACATCTGTAAAGACCTTCATGAAGTACTTTGCTACTTGACTTGCCAACGGCAGTAAGATTCCCCAGCATCCATGTGGATTTTAGGCGTCGAGATATCTTTTCTTACTCGATTTCGAAATGCGTTCGAGAGGCAACTTTTCAGACAGCTCTGAAGTTGGCGAAAGTATAATTTTCAACTGTGACCTCTCACCAAAGATATATTCTCATATGATTTCTGGACCAGTTGACTTTGTATTTCTTTGAGGAACAAAACTAGAAATTTCTTTACAGTCTCTAATCCCCTTGCTATCAAGGATTCTTTCCTCTTCCATGAACATTCGCCTTTGGTCCAGCACAGCATCCGTCCTTTGTACATAAAAATAAATCTTTTTCTTATTTCTTCTTAGTTTCTGCAGACTCATCATACCTCATTGTATTCCCAGCTTCATACTTGTTTTTAGAGACGTCTTTCCGCAGCATCCCAGTCACACATCTTCCTACCATTCTCTCGCGTCTTCTATGATCTGGCGACTTCTATTATTAACCCTACCGACACTGTCTGATTGGACCGAAATTCCCTTCGTTTCTCCATCATCACCAGAGACTCGACAGGCAATAGATCATTCTGATCGATTCCATTACGTTTAAAACTGGTCCATTTATTCTGTGTCTCCATACAGCATCCAATTTTAAACACTGTTCACGAAAGCCAGTATATCATACACAAATGACTGTAAAGCATTCAGTATACATGAAGAGTGTCAGGTCAAATCTTCAACTTTACCTCAAAATCCCAATTTTGATTTTAAGATGAAGATGATTCATCTCCTTACATTATACAATTACTATGATAAAAATCGAATAGACGTTATTCCCTTTGTTTTCTTCTTGTAATCAAATATCCTGCTAGTACAACTATTGGCATCTTTGACTGCGACGTCTTTCCTCTCCTGGAGATTGCCAACCTAATAAAACATCTGCTCCTCCATCACGTCGACTCGTGAATCTTTTTCCATCCGTTCAGATTTATGTCCCCTTTGAAAACCCAATAAAGAAGTGCAATAGCTTCGCACAATGGGTAGAAGGTAATACAAAAACTTTTCTCTATCTTCAACAATACTATCAACACACATACATATAAACATTAATCCACGTTATTTGGATAATTATAAAAAAATTATTATTGCATCACCGAATACTTTCTTTGAGCCATTAATTAAAATTATACACAGAAATATTCAAAGCATTGAATATCGATAACAAGGACAACATGATTTGATTATATAAGAACACAAAAAATAATAGAATTACGTAATGAACTGTTCTTATATACCCGCTGATCAAACTGTTCGATAGAACACTTATTTACCCCACAGGTAACCAGCAAATCTTGTTAATTATCCTGAAAATAAGCAGCAAAGCTCAATGGCGATGTAAATAGATATACTGATTACTGTAAGAAAACAAGAAACGACCTCGAAGCTGACCTATTAAACCACCACTACCGCAATGTGCATTCAACCAATGCCATCTGGCATAGCTTACGGGTTTTTAGGCTGATCCTAATGCAACTACAATTTACTGGGAAAGCACTTGAAAATACTGAAAACGGTATACAAAAAATTACTAGAAAATTGTATAGCTTCCAATACATAAGCTCCATTCATGTAACCTCCCACGCTTTTGTGAATTCTCGTTTTTCTTAATACTCCATGATTTCTAGTAACGAGACTGAGCTTTTCAGTGCCCGGGGTATCTTGCACTTTCAGAACTGTTAAAACCGTATATTCGCAGTGCGAATTTTCGCTCTGTTGAAAACGACCTGTTAAGTATGTCTACGCTACCCGCGTATATTTTATTATTTATACATGACAGTACTTTAAAAACTTAAAAAAGCTATGCACACCCTGCTATGGTCCAAAGTCCTGCAAGCACCCAAGCAGCTTATTCCGTTGACGTACGAAGAACGAGACTTTTGCGAATTTCCTGCAGGACCGTCGTGAACTGAGTTGTAGCATCTTTTCTTTTACTTCGTTCCACCACTTAACCTTTTTTTTTATCTCGCACCAAAAATACTCACTGCCCACGTAAAACTTTCGTGTCTGTAGAATCCACGGTTAGGGGAGCTTAATAACTTTTCAAGTAGGAGTCGCATAGCTCGTATTCTGGTGCCGCAAGTAGAATTCTAACAAGAGATATTTATTGGCTCGAGACGTTTTTCGTTCTTTCGTTCACAATACCTGATTTACCTGTACATATACATAGATATAGTTCGTTTAGACGTATTACGTCGAATTGCGAAACTTTGTCACTTTTTTGCATCATCACAAAATTATTTTTAAACGATACGGTCGTCGTTTATCAATTGTGAAAGCCTGCTGGCTGTATCTGTGGGTGTGATATTGGAGTCACAGATTTAATATACCTGTCATTTAGCGGAGGTCATTCCATTTCGTTGTACGTATAAGTCGAAACTGCAGACCGAGACAATTGGAAGATTGGAAATATCACAATTGCTATTGGATTCCTGCAGAGTCTCTTCGTGAGGAGAATTGCGAGGCTGAGAAATCTTTTATGAAATTTCGCTGAGTCTTTTTCCTACTTTCACCTAAATCGTGTTTACTATGTATATATATATGTCGTTACAATATCCTGATTCAGGAGAAATTTTTCAGAGGGGAAGTAAATACAATTTATTCGACGTTCGTAGTTCTTCGGCTATTAAATTTTTAAGTGTGTGTCGATGCAATTAGCATTTTTCAAATTTTACAGATATGAGAATATGGGGAACACACTGAAAATTCAACTTTTTCTTTTTTTTACTATATTCACCTGTTTAGGAAGACGGTATCTTTAATGGTGAAAAATATATTTTTCTAATAGCGATTAGGAAGAGACATGGGATTCTCAGAAATTTCATTGCGTGTGTGACCAAATCGATTTTCTGAAGAAAAAAAAAAGATTACAGTAATCAATATAAAAATCAAATGCCCAAGGAACCCTCATAAATTTATAAAAAATTTCATTTTCGGTAAAATAAAATTTTCAAAACCAAATGAAATAAGAACTGTTCGTTAACGAACAGTAATTTACAACAAAGTTCTAACACAGTTTTTATGGATTCGAAGCATTTTTGAAAAAATCAAAGTTTCAAGCATACCATGTAATCTGATACCTAATGTATCCCTCGTGCAGATTATCAAAGTATCAAAGAACAACAACAAACGCCATAAACACCATAAACGTATAAGAAAATGAACGACTGGAGCCACGATTAAGCGTCAGCAAAATTTATAAATGAAATTTACGTGCTTCGTACACAGCTTCGTTTCTCGCCAAAATTAACAAACATGGCCGCAATGTACGTACAACACACGCATTTGGTATTCACCATAAAGCAATAAATTTCACAAAAAAAAAAAAGATTAAACGTATTAATCAGTGTCGGAAAATTCTCGGATATTTATTCGCACTATGCCAGTGTGGCTATAGTATTGCCGGAAATGCTTAATGAAACAGTGAATTCAGCCAGGGGTGACATGAATGAACAATATTCAATGAAAAGTGGACAAGCAACGAATATTTGACGAATATATAACCATAGGTCATCCTTACAGAAGGGTATACAGTTCCAATACACAAATTGATATATATGTATACCTATATATATGTATCTGTGTATAACCTACAAATTTAAAGAGCAATTCAGGTAAACTGAGTCAATCGGTTTCAATAGCTGTCACGATGATTGATTTGATAACCCTTAGCCACACAGACCTCACCAATTTCATATTAAGCTCTCTTGTCGAACTAGTTTCTGCTTAAATTTTCTATGAGGTAAAAGAAAATCCATTAGATAATTATTATTTGATTCGTAGTCATTAAATTCATTTAAACCACCAGGAAAGTGTTGTAAATTTCTGTCGTTATATAACGGTTGATAAACCATAGAGTAAACAATCTAAAGGTGGGCGTTGGTGGGTACCAAACTTATTCAACTCCGAACCGTCTTACCTCAACAATAACTAGTATCAATCAGTGAAACAAAGGCTGACGCTAATTTTTGGCCCCAAGTAATCCAAAGGACCAAATCAATTGTTGTAACGAACCAGACACTTTCCTGCAATTAAAATCAAGCCATGTCCAACGCAGAACCTAACCTAACCTTCTGGTACCGAACCTAGGCTTCTGCCTAGGCTCATACTAGACCTGACAGTGGCTTTTAGAACTTCCTTGTATTAAGTACACGTTCGGTTAGCTGTGGTTATAAGCACTTTATAACGGATCCCAAATAAGTGCACAAGTGTACCCACATGCCTTTGGAGTCAAGCACGCATGAACGCCTTCAAAGTTCCTGACCCAGACAAGCCTAATTACGGTAGCTAACCACAAAAAAATATCAACTAACATGGTTCAAGGCGAGCATACCTAAAACCTTATATTGAACGCAGAATACAACCGGGTCAGGTAAAGGGTTAAAAATTTCACTCGAAACTTAAGAATTAAACTTTGAAAAAATGCGTCTAAACATTTTCTGAATATTTAATGAATATTATTTTTATTTCAATCTTGCCGTATGGACGAACATCATGGTTCGCATTTTTTAAATCACCCTTCTACTTTCACCTAATTTTTCGGCGGAGCGTTCTCATGTGAGCGATTTACGCAAATCGTCAGAAACGTGACAGGCGAACGAAAAGGCATTACAACGACGGGATAACGAATGTGGTAGATATTTGAATTTTGCGTGCCCTCCAACTCTCTATGCCTACCAATCGACCTACGTATATCAAAGCTCTATACAATGTATACACGTGGAATAATACATATATGTATATGTGAATAGTAAGCCAGTGTCGTTTCATGCCACACCGACGAGAAGCTTTTTTTTATTGCTCCCTATTTAAATATAGACTTTGAAATATTTCGGCAAGAGGCCCATTGTCGCTGAGAATGACTGGTCCGCAAGCTTCACGACATTTATCCACAAAACCATTTATTACTCGACCCACAGAATTAGCTCCAGCAAGCCTTTGGGGTCTACGACTCATTTCTGTCATTGATAAGACTAATCGAGCTTGTAACCTTGGTTATACGCATGAATTACCCTCGTTCGAATTTTACGTGAAAATTTACGTAAATTCGTGAAATACAGCAGGCACTTTTCCCAGCTTTTATTTCATGTCACTTTTACACTTGCTAGACGAATTTCTGACGTTACTAAATATATTGATTCCTCGGCAGTCACAAAGCAACTAAACGGCCTAGTGGCTACGAGCTAAAATTATGGTCCTCATTTATTAGTCACAACAGTTATTTATAGGCTGGCATTTAAGTGGGAGAAAGACGTTAATTGGTCATTTGGAAAATGGTTACTATCATTGTAATTATTGTATTATAATAATAACACGTCATAGCATTTACGACTATTATCAACAGTCTTCTTAATGGATCTAAGAGGTTCGTGAAATTCAACTTCACTCGTCCCATGATAGTACGAGCGACCTCGATGTAATAGATACAATGAGACAGTAACAGCACGTAGGAAGTTGAAGCTTGATCGATACAATGAAACGTCCTTCCCGCGACCCAAGCATAGAGCAAGGCTACGAGCTTTAGGTAAAACAATAAAATGGAAGTCGCAGCACTTCGAGCTTTCGATATGAGACGAATTTGTTTATGGAAATTCTTTGAAGCTTCGACAACTAATCCAAAGAAGAACGGCGGTAGACGGGTTAAAGCTCTGGATATAAGTCTCCAGGAGCTTTTATCGAGAAAATCCATTTTGAAAGTGAACGAAAATTAAGGTAGC
>JARPRH010018018.1:0-11158 GCA_031763665.1 Calameuta haemorrhoidalis
TGCTGCCCCCTTATCGGCGGAAACGCGAACTAATTCGAATTTTTTAATAAAAATCGACCCATTAAAGTTTGGACGATGCGATTTCAGAATTATTTGATCGGAGAAAGTTCATTGATTGTCTCAGAGATAGCGCCACTTGCCTCTCCCAGGAGGTGCTGCCCCCTTATCGACGAATGGGTGAACTAATTCAAATTCTTTAATCAAAATTGGCCCACTGATGTTTCGACGATGCGATTTCGGAATTATTTGATCTTAAAAAGTTCATTGATTGTCGCAGAGATGACGCCACTTACCTCTCCCAGGAGGTGCTGCCCCCTTATTGGCGAAGATGCGAACCAATCCGAATTCATTTAATTAGAATTGCCGCATTGAAGTTTCGACGATACGGTTTTCAAATTTTCTTGATGTTTTAATAATGAAAATACATAAGAAAATGACATATTAAGTTAAAGTCGAACATGCTAAATGATAACAGCAGCGTATAAGCTTACCATAGCAATATTATACAGTTTATCAATCACTAGTCGAGACTGGTATGATAACCAATTTTAATAATTTCTCTAGCAGACAAGCAAATGGTCTTAGCCCTATGCCTATTGTAAAAGTACATTAAACACAATTTCGGTTCATGTGTGACATAGGTATCGTAAAAATTGAAAGGAAGCCAAGAACAAGTTCCCCCCGCACGGGGACTCGCGAATTGTCCCAACCACTGCTTCAAAGTAACGTTAACATAAAAGACTTATGCAGTGACCGGTCTATGAAAAGTTAAATAATTTTTTTAACACTTGGGCATCTAGTGTTCTCACTTGTGTCACTCTCATTTCTAGCCAAGCCCTACATATACTGTGAAAGCGGACGAAATCGGTGATGACGAGTAGGAGACCTCTCCTTGCCACTTACCCTATCAACCCTTTCTCAGTTCCTCTATCGAAACTATCCTATTTGGATTTTTGTTTTGCTTAATGATACAGCTCCGATGCGTTGACTAATTAATTTGAACTATATTATTGTAGTGTTCCTTATCATTTTCCCGTACGTCCTTGGTTTGATCCCCTCTTCCTTGCCTCTTTAAAAGAATAGTGTGAAAACTTAGATTAAAATCATTGTTACAACTGAGTTTGAATAGCTTAAGACATTCCCGGCTCTCAGACTCGAATTTCTATTCACTTCAGAAATAATCACACAAAAGTCATTTTAGTACACTCGAACTCTTGAGTGATTTATTAGAACGGCGAAGAAAATTGGGGCAATTGAATATAAGCGCGCCGCTTTAATAGGAATATCTAATCGTAAGAATGACAAGACATAAGTATATGGCGAATGGAATTCCGATTCCTTCGATCGATAAAAAGTGAAACCGATTTCGCGAAGTGACTACATAAGATACAAAAAAAAATTAGCCAATCCCAATAGAGAGAGTTCTAGGTAACGTGACTGTCCAAAAGCACAGAACAGCTATAATGGCTATCCCTTCTCCGTTTGTATCGTACCCTATACACATACACATGTATACTGTACTAGCCGCGTATCCATAGTAACCCTCCACCACCATAACTACACAACAAACTCTGAAACCACAGTGTCGACAGATTCGCATTTCATAGAAAGTATCACATAATCAACGCTCTGTCCAAAATGGATAAAAACGTTCGTTTACGCGATCGGAACACGTTAAAAAACCGTCGAGGAAAGTACAAAAACAAGCAGGATGCTTCTATATCATTCGATAAAAACGCTCGTCGAAGAAGCATACCAAAAGCTGATATGAATTTAAAAAATACCAGTCCTGAAAACATCCATTCAGAGGAAACGAACTGTGTACATCCAAAACAAGGACACCGACATAAGCAGCACAGACAATCGCAAAAGCAAATAAAACGCGCTACCTCTATGCGCAACATTAATAATTTGAACAGTAAGTCTGCTACGCGTGCCAGAAAGATCACCAAAAAATCAGGAAAAACGACAAGTAAGCTTCCCATTGAATATCCACACTCTTTACTCTTTGCATTCGAAACATTTTGTCACGTGTTTCATCTTTGATTTAGCGAACCGCAGTGCGGCCAAACTTCCCACAGCAGATATTTCTGATAAAACGAAGGAAATGCCATCCCCTTCCGAGGACTCCACGCCCCTTCGTGAACTTGCAACGGACACGATCTACATTCAAAGGGGCGACGCAGACTTCAGCGCTGTTAAAATATCACGACGTAGCACTTTCGAAAGTCCTTACGTAGATGCGGCGCCCAAGAATTCTTCTAACCCAATTGATGTCTCCGTTGCAACACAGAAATTTTGGAAATGCACATTCCTCGTATATCAGGGCCTTTTAGGCGGGCTCGGACTCATGCATTTCATTTTGGTATATATTGCATCCATCTAACACAATAAGTATTCTCCCTCTCTCTCTCTCTCTCTCTCTCTCTCTCATATATATATATATGTGTGTATATATCGACGATATCCTACTTTGCCACATTTAATCCCCAACAGATGCAAACATACTTCGAACCCAACTTTGATTCCATCGTAACGTACTCCAACGTTTCGGAAATTTATACTAATGTCTTCTCATTCCTGACCGTCATGTGCCTCGTTTCGTCACTCGATAGGTATACCTACGTTCAAAATAGATTATTATGCGAAAAATTGTCGAGAAAAGATCAATTAAACTTTTCGATTCACCAGATGCGACGCAGCTCATCTACATGGAAAAAACATACGAGAAATCTATCTCGACGTCTCTGGATCCGTCATTGCGATTCCTATGTACCTAACTGTGCTTTGTATACATCAAACAACAGTTCAAGTGGATGATAAATTCTCCCTGATACGTTACAACGTTACCACGTGGACGAACGTAAGAATAGCAGAAGTAAACGAACGTAAGAATAAGAAACAGTTTACTCGTTTCTCAATTCGTAGAATAACGCTCGACAAATGTTCCTGGAGGAACTCGGATCGTGGCAGAGACTCACGCTGACTAAAGATGTTCTGGCATTCATCGCTTGGATACTCACCTGCATAGGAAGCCGCGCTGATCTGCTCCTTGTCCCGTTGGAAACTATGCAAGAATCTGCAAATACGCCGCGCACGACGTAAGTCTTCAGGACTGTAGACAAATCTTAATCCGCAGTAGATTCCGCGTCAATTCTGTACCATTCGTTCGATCAATTGAAAGCACAAACGCGTAATATAATAATTCGCAAGTTTATTTATAACAGAATAGCATTTGATATGTACAACATTTATAAAGTTTACCCAAAGACTAACGGTACATACATACATGCTTCAGAATATGATTATATTAATAATTTTAAGAACGATAACAATAACAACAAGAACAATAATAATAATAGTAATAATACATGAAGAATAAATGCTGAGATACATTATTTACTTGGTCGTCTCGATGTTACGCCCATACGCATATGGGCACACGATATACGCACGATATACGCACGATATAGCCAAACAATTCACGTTTACGCAGCAATCAACTATTAAAATATTCACATCATTTTGACTCGCGTAAAATAAAAGAACTTAATGGATACATAGACAGAGTAAAAGACAAAGAAAACGTTGTACTTTCCTACGGCACAAAGCTACGGAAATAAATAAATAATGTACTTCTTACTGTAGTACCACCTTTTTCAATATTCTCTATCCATGTCTTGAGACATTTACCTTATTTGACCTTCTTTCCTTCCTCTAGACGCATGTATCTATACTCTATAGGCAAAGCTAACGCGTGCACATGTGTATATGACATACGTACACTATCCCATTGGACAATCTTATACATATAATTATATTATAATAATATAGAAACGGAGCGTCCATTCGCATTCTAAAATACATATATCTTTCACTTAATATGATTTTCAAGGCACTGTTGTACAGTTTTTTTTCAAACGTGCATTCCCGCAGTGACATTTGACACGTGATGGAAAATAGGAGACGCAATCGTTATCTTTTGGATAAATTTACGCATTCTCGTAAGATCCATACGCGCGAATAGAGTATCCATTCTCCATGGAGCGTATCTCAATGGACAAGCTCTTACTTACTTATGGCACGTTTTATTACATCTACTTCTCGCATATGAACACACACGGAGTTAATAGGCTACGATATTGTCGCATGATCAATTACGTTTGACTACGCGACACGAGAGGGGAGGCACCGGGAATTAGTCGAAATGCCTCATTTCATATCTGACATTGTTTTTGTAGGCTTTCTCTCGTGCTTGCTTCCTCATTGTTCAATTGACAAGTGACAGTAACATATCGTGAAATGTACATTCGCAATGCATACCCCTACTGTAAATGCTACGTATCTTTTTCCCGACTTTGATAGAGAAACACATTGGCAAAATTGTTACGAACCGATGAAGAAGAATACCATTTTGCTCCATTTCTTTTATAATAAGCCGGAGATACTACCACTTGAACACTATTTTATAAAATGGCTCTGTTTATTCTTGATTCTGGAGACCCACAGGGTACGGGGATAACCAACAAATAGTGAATCAGCATCCACGTTCTCTTTATCTATCTATAATAGATTTCTCTCTGCCCTTTCTCCTCCATTCTCTCTTTCTCTTTCCGCCTTTCGAAATATAGTAGTAAAGTATTTTTTTACGCACACATTTTCAAACGCTACTATCCATCGCCGTCGCTCAACATGAGATAAAAATGGCACATCCGATCACCTATGAAGTACCCCTGGTCCAGGACGTCCCTCTGTCGTCAAAGACGTCAACGTCGAGGCCTGCGCGATCAATGAAGCAATTTTACGAAATTCGATTGGGTCCGTATCTGCACGATGTCTGACCGTTGTTGTTGTCGTGCGGAGGTAATTCTCAGTCATCGAAGTCATGCCGCAGTTTGATGTACAAACAGGAACCGAGGACTATGCCAAAAACTTCCAGTACGGAAAGACCAAGGCCCACAGCACCGAGTATGATGAGGTGTTTCTTCGTAGTCTCGAGGAACTTGTAGATGCAACCCTGGGAGGAAAAAAGAATCACAGTACGTGGATACATGTATGTATTACATAATATATCTCAGGACGTTGTGCAACTATGAGCTTTCTAGAGAGCGCAAGCCTGCACTTGCGTCGATCCCGAGAGAAGAACAAGTTATGGCGAATTGCCGGGACTCACGGTATACTGTATGTTCGAAGGATGATCGCGCTGTCCGCAGAGGAACGTCGGCGTCTTGCAGCAGCTGTCGGGAACGAGACTCCCGTTCTCGAGGACCTCCTCGTCCTTGTGCCACTCGCTCGCCAGCCAGTCCTCGAATCTCAGAGCGCCGCAACATTTGAACTGCGAACGAAAACGAAAATTTATTGACTCGTATGAATTTCGGCAAACGAACCAGCAGTTATTCTATAATTAAATGAAATATATTTATTTGTTAAAGCTAAGAGTACACCAGACAATGTGAAGACAAATAAAAGGAGAAGCGACGGTTTGTTCTACGCAAATTTGTTCTACGCACAAGTTACGACGTATCCTAAGGCCAAAAAGATTACAACGAAAACCAATATATAATACTAATGCCTATAACGAGCTAATTTTAAACTCTCGTGTTCGCATATGATATGCCTACAGAAACAATTCCCACAGAGATCGCATCTACGTTATCGAGTACGCCGTGTCGACGAAAAATACTCCCTACGTAACAGAGAAAAACGTCCAAAATTCTGAAACACGAGCGTAAATTCCGCGTACAATATTTACAAAAGGATTGAGAGGCTGCATCAAGATAGAGATTAGCAGAACCCATGAAAATGATAGTGAAGAAATAAATGCAATCATCGAAGGGCGTAGGAATGCCCTGTGCATTTCTTATAAGGCAAGGCTCCAATAGTTCCACTCATTATTAGGCAATTACTCCAGTAGTAGTATAAATGATTTTTACGACCGATTGCAAATGTAAACGTACATTGGGGCGCCGCGCCATTCGGATCACGGATTACTTGTTTCGCCTTAAACGCAAACGCTGTCGTAAATCCAGCATTGACAGTACTCGTACACGTGCAACTACTGATGCGCTCCATAAGGCTTACAATTAGAGAGGCCGTTACTTTACTAAAAATTACTAAAAATTGCTCGAATCTCACTCGCTCTACGTCAACCCGATAACGGGGATCTTCGCCTCTGCTAAATTGCTAAATTGTACATGGTACTTGACTCTTCGAGATAACAACTCGCACGCAGAGGCTATCCTAAGGATCCATTCTTCTTCGTAGACGTACGCTGCTGCACGTGTACCACCACCACCACCACCACTGCCTACTCTACTCCCACTCGGAATCAGGAGCAACTCGTACGAAAGCTACTTCTTGTCCGAGCATCGGCGCACCGTCACTACTGACAGCTGATTGCTTGGCCACTGAAACGAGGGGGCTGCTGTTGCTGTTGCTGTTGCTGCCACCGACCACCCCTCCCTCGCACTTCCTTATCGCTTCTCTGCGCGCGAGCGACGATGAGTTTAGTCACGATTAAGAAGGAGATTGGAGACTTCGAAGAGACACTCACCTCCAGTTGCATCTGATCGATAGCTGCTGTTTCCTTCGATCTGACAGAATATGTCTTGAGAAACGTCCGATTCAGAGTCATCTTCAATTCCGGCCCCACCTGCTCCTCGTAGAGACGCGCCAAAGCTCCGACCCCAGCCTCCAGGACGAGGACGGCCATCACTACGAAGATGTACTGCTCGAGAAATCAAAGAGAAAGAAAGACCAAGAGGATTAACATACTCTGAAGATCTTCGAGGTATTACAGACAATGAGCGAGAAAAGAGGAAGAATAAAGAGAAGCATCGGCCAATGAACAACATTCGACGGATCAGGTCGTAGAGATACGTATGTCAACAGATGTAAAGATGAAAGCGAATAAATTGAATTAGCAAAAGAGTATGCTGCTGGCATTGGCTAAAAGTAAAATGTATGGTTGTTCCGTGAGCAAAGTAGCTTAAAGTGACAGATGGAAAAATGAGAGACCCGTGTATTCCTATTTTGCCAAAGGTAATGCGTAATGGCCTAATGGCAAACAATGAACATCAGTGGAAACCTATTAACACTATGACGTCCGGTGGCCCCACTTTGATGCCATTCGGAAATTGAGACATGGGAACTGACGATAAGATTAGTAAACAAGAACCTAGAAAAACCGCTGGCGATAAGCGAAATGATGTAAGTCAGTTCTACCGGCGCCAGACGAAAAAATCTAGATTAGACGTGCGGACGGCATAGTGTTAATTATACCTATGGCAAACGAGCATTGGCTATTGAGAAATTTTACAACAATAAAATATTGCTACAATTATTTTAAAATGATATTTTGTTATTGTTTGAATGTTATTTAAAGAAATTTAAGAAAACCAATTGGTTGGTGCACCTGCGTATTCAACAGCTAGTTTCTGTTGCTTAACGTTCGCATGGGCGAAGAGTAGGGGGAGAAAATGGAAAAAAGTAGTACAGTTTAGGAACGCAAAATGACGTTTCTGCGACTATTGCACTTGAATGGGTCTTTGTTAGGAAGTGACTTGAATAGGAGTACCTGTGTGTGGATACGAATAAAGGAATTTGCCTTTCTATCTTCTATTTCAATGAAATTTTCAATAGATCGAAGGAGAAAAGCCATTTTGGCTAGCGCCCTAGTTTGCGAGGAGAGTCGCGTGTGTCGGTGTGCGCTTACTTTGACGGTCAATCCCAAACTGGTTTGCGACTTGTCCTCACACGGGGATGCATCTACAGATTCGCTTAATTGTTCTTCGTCGACTTGCAACGGCACAAGTCGCGCTCTGGTCGTCGCCAACCTATCTCGTCTCTTGCGGCAGTACTGTCTTCTTGCATTGATCTCTGTGTCGTGTGTCGTGTGTCGTTTATCTTAACAGTTTAACGATACTGAACTGACCTGAGCCCGCACTTTCAGAACTCTCCTTCTATGTGTGTACAACCTGCATACAGTGGAAATTGACACCAGGAAGATCGTTCACGGGCCGCCTGCGAATCAACGCCGAGCGCGTAAGCTCGTCACCCGTGACCGATATTAGTTTATTACTAACGATTAATTATTATTTCGAGAGTATTAAAAATAATCCAATCACACTTATTACGTTATTACTAAGAATAAGATGAGGGCGCTGCAAGGTGCTGACCGCCATCTTCTATTATGCTCTACTCACAAACAGTTTCGGATACGCTCGACTGCCGTAGACAATAAGTGTAGCCCCATTTCTTCAGTGCTCCCTAGCCAGAGTTTATATATTTCGAAATAACAAAATATAAACTGATCCTTTTTTTAATATTTACCTCTGCTATTTTAGCGAGTGTTGTCACGGCCGTGTTACATGTGCAATGAATAGGGCGAATAAAAGTATGAGCATAAAAAGAGGGGGTCCGGTGCGATGAGGGGAGACCTACTCTCCCGTTTGAAACTGATGTTAGATTCAATTTATCGGCGGAAGCTGGAAATTTCCGGCGCGAGCTGAAAATCCGGCGGACAAAGTGAAATTCACTTATGTAAAAGTACCTAAGAACGGCCCTCGGCCTCGGATGCGTTTACACGCACCCACACAAGCTTTTATGGTGCGGCGGATGTTGATTTCCACGACAGTTTCCCTTATACTATAGTGTATTATACATATGGAGATACTTGATGCTAACAACATAAATAAAATATAAGATTAGAACTCTGTTAAAACTACCTGATTCGTTGCTTTACGCAGACCAAAAGTCTCTAGCGTTTTATCCGAGTAAACTCTACGTTTCTATGAATGGGACTTTTGGCATGTAGCGACGTACAATTTTCAAAGACCAGAGCAATTTCAATTAAACCAAACGCGAGTAATCGCGAGCGTAAAAGCACATCTGGCGTCCGGTTTAAAGTGTGCCTCGAGAGATGACCGATATAGTCTGAGACTTTAAATTAGAATTAGTCGCATGTTCTGGATCTGTTCTGCAACCCGTGATCTCCTTGATGCCCGCGATGCACGTGATGCCCGCGATGCACGTGATGCACGTGATCTCGTACAGGTACTGCATACCGCACGAAGATTTAGCATTGAGAAGCAGAATGTTTAATAGCAAGTTATGCATAAAGATGCGGCATATTAATGCCGTCAGGAATCGAAAAGAAAAATAACGTACCTAGATGGAGAGTTCGGGTGATGATGAGCTATGGAAATAAAATATTGTAGGAAAAAACAGTGACGATCGCAAATTCCCGTGCACGCGGGTTTTCGTACAATTATTCTCAAGGGGCGAATGCGTATGATTTTATCAAGCAATAATAATTGTTTCGTGTGACTCACCACCAAGAGAATACATCGATTCTCGGACGTGACGCCACCGCATCCCAGCCAACTGCCAATTACTGCAAGTGCACCGGCCGCAATCAGTGCATAAGCCAAAATTGGATAGGTCGAGGTCGCCATCAGCGCGACGTAGTTGTGTTTCGAGACGACGGTCCAGATGCCGATTCCACCCACAACGAGACCAGACAACTGAAGAGGACAATAAAAACAACAAGAAAAATGATCAAATCAATTTTGTACATCTTCAGCTGCGAGACTATTTTTTGACGCATTCTTTTGAAATCGTTGTCACGATGTATATAACAGGTAACTAGGTAACTAGATCCGCGTGGAGGGACTAATTGGACTATAGATTACTGATCCTGAATGAGCTGCGTTGCATCAGGAGAAAGGACGAACCTCTCCTCCATATGCAATTAAGGCATCTCTACCTGGTAGAAGAAGGCAGGATAGATGCCTCTGCATTCTCCCAGCGCGCATGCGCGACTGCTGGTATGATAATAGAGGCGGCCCTTAGGGCCACGTAGAGAGAGAGAGAGAGAGAGAGTACGGGAGCGGGCTCCTGCTCACCGATAGGATCGCTCACAAAGTCACGAACACAAACACCGACACGTGTGTCGCGACTCGCGAGTAGTCGAGGTCCTTCTTCGACATGTAGGCTCTTTTATAGACAATAATCACACACACACACACACACACACCACGATAGACAGTAAATCCGTTGGGCCCCAGCAGAACGTGTCTACCTCCTGGTAGATTTCGGGATAAGTATATCTACTATAGTAGCCTGCCCCACACCAGTATCGCATCCAGCATCTCTCTTTTAATAGAGAGAAAAAGAGAGAGAAAGAAAGAAACATAGAGAGAGAGAGAGAGAGAGAGAGAGCTGAAAAGCTGCTCTCGCGCGAGATCCCTTTCATTCGCATATTTTCTCCACGTGACCTTATATGGAAAAGGCCCATTACGAGCCCAGCCGGCACTGTAATTAGAATTGGACACCCGGTACGTAACCCAGTGTCACTGCAGGGAACGCAGTGTATTTGAAATTCGACTTGTAGATCGAACTTTTTATGAATTCCCTTGAAATATTCCTTTTCTTTTTTCCAAACTTGGGTCAGTTTTTTTCATTCGGTTGGTTGCATTTATAGATCTGCTTTGACATCGATGATAACACAGAACTTGTCATAATGTCGAATGCGACATATGTATATCGAATCCTCGTAAGCGTGATAATTGCTCGAAGTTGGGTGGTCCCTCGTTATATCCACATTTGCAGGTAGGGTCCTTTGAGCGGAATGATAAACATATCTAGCATATAGTCCAGAAGAATGAAGATCTTTAAGTGACGTGTGGGTGGGTCGTATTGACGACACCCAAAATCCCCGATGATCTTCAGGCATTGGGTGCACACGTGTATTCTATTGTAGTGCGTAAACACATTTAGAGATTCTGCCGAGCAACGGCTTTAATGTTCCGACGTCCTGAGAATAGAATTGACACAGTGGTAAATAGTCATTTGTTTGACAAGTTGCGAAAGTAGCCAATTTCCGAAGAGTCTCAAGATCACAGTCGCACGATTCGGCAATTCCCTGATTCGCAACATGTCAAAGACAATAGTTTTCATAGCAGGTCTGGCTAGTCCGATTTTCGGCGTCCACGAGGAGATCGCGGACCGCGGGCAACAGCTACTTTCGCAACTCCAGCTGATGAAGAGACTTTCGTCTCATGTTGCAAAAGTGAGCCGACCCAAGATCAACTCGGAAATCGGCTATTTTCGCGATTCCTCGGAGCCGTCGAAAATTGGTCTTTCGCTAGATGAGCTA
>JARPRH010018035.1:0-11157 GCA_031763665.1 Calameuta haemorrhoidalis
GTAACGCAAAAATGCAACCCTCACGGAATACCGTGAAGGGTTGCTCTGAGAAGGTTTTGTCATAAGGGAAACTTGTTGTGCTCGCCTAGCACAACACAGCACAACATTTAGTTTTTTGAAATTCTGATTTTCACGGCTTTTATGGAGTAGCACTAGCGAAGAATTACCACAACAATTTTTCAATTTTTTCGAAAACGGTTAAAGTTATCGACTTCGGGTTAACGGCACAAGATAGCACAAATGTAGCACAATTCAGCACAATTTTCAAAAATAAAAAATTCGAAAAGTGCTGGGCTGGCAAAAATTTAGTTTTTTTTAATTTTTTCGAAAACGGTTAAAGTTATCGACTTCGGGTTAACGGCACAAGTTAGCACAAATGTAGCACAATTCAGCACAATTTTCAAAATTAGAAAATTCGAAAAGTGCTGGGCTAACTTCACACAGGTGCCGGAGATTGGATACGAATTTTGCGTTTGGCACAGCGCGTCCGGTATTCACGTGACGACAGCCTATATCGGCTCGTACGAATTTTGACTAAAGATTAATTTTCAAATTCTAAGCTAAACCCAATTCTCTATTTATAATATTGTATGAACATATTCGCGGAACCAGCGGACATTTTTTTTCTACCATTCCGAGCTTCGAAATTAAAGCTTTCAATTTTTCAATCAATTTATCATCGATATTGAATTTGGACTTGAGCTTCCTTTATCAATGGAAAACACGTTTCTATTACTGTTTGTAATATCGAGTGTCGCTGTAATAACAGATCTTATGTTTGCTCGAACGATTTAATCCAGTTACGATTTCTCCGAGTTATCGTATGAATATTTTTTTATCGAACCGAAAAGTCCGTTTACACGCAGCTGATTCTTTTGCTTTCAAGAGATACCAATCGTATAAATGTGTTTGCTTTACCTGTTTTTCGCCTCGCGTTGTACGATTCGATCAGTTAGGTTTTCTTTTTTTCGCAATTCTCAAGTGACACAACACCATTCGGGTATTCGGTCGGGTTAGATTTAATTAAATTGCAGGAACCAACCTGCAACGCGTCCCGTGTCCGACATAGAAGAAACATATAAAGTTTACTAAGGATATGTAAAAAAAAAATGGTACACGTTGTAGTGTGCAGCACTGACGTAGGCGTATCTTGGCTCAGAGTTGGGTATATTAACGAGCCCCAGTCAATGCATAATTGTTATTCATCCGCAAGACAATTATGAAATGGCAATACGCCTAAAACTTAGCACACGCGTATCCTCGTGATCGCACGGAGGTTCTTCACACTGCTTTATATACAGGGTGGCAATAAAGTACGTGAACTCTGAAATTCTCGCGAAACCGAAGAATTTCGGCAACAACAAATTTTTAACACCGAATCTCTTCGATTTCGCGAATTGCGTGCCACAGTGACATTGACCTTATCGTGGATGACGTTCAAAGTGATTTACAAGGTCAACTTTAGATTTTCATATCGATCGACCTATTTTCGACACCGCGAATCGAGAGTGCAGAAAATTTTACGTTCATAACGTATAGCAACAAGTGGGGTCAGGAACTGAAATTCGACTCGAGACTCAAATTCACTGAATCAATGAGAGCGTTAAAATTTTTTTCAAAAATTACACCCATACAACTTGCTGGTTTTATATTTTGTGTTGCAAGAGCTTTGTCGCTCTTTTTAAATGACACCAGTTACAAAACTTTCGATACTTTCCCTATTTCTTCATCGACGCACGACTTGATCTTTCGGATACAATATAGATAATTTGAAGGGGGGAGGGGGGGTTAAAATTTGATAAAAAAATAGTTTATATCTATATATCCAAAAATAACTAAAAATAGTGTAGATAAGGTATATTTGGTAAAAATATTTTGTGTTTCTACGAGTCAGTTTATATAACGTTATCTAACACGTTCGCCCCCCCCCTCCCCCCGCCTCTGTCACCCTTCTCCAGGTCGGCTAAAAATCGATGAGGATTCCGTTAAAGGTGAACTAACCTCGATAAACTTCTTTGACGGCAACGACGACGTCACGCTTGATCGTATCAAAGGAAGGTTTCTCTCTGTTGACCTTGACATTGATCATGATGGCTTTTTTTTTTCTTCTAGTCCAGCTTGTATAGCGGCCGCTGGACAAATCGCAGGGAATGACGCTTTACGACCACAGGAAACGGTCCAGCGAGCACGCCAAGTCGAAGACTTCTTCTGTTTCTTGCTTGGACGCATGACTCTCTGTCCGTACTGAATAATCAAGCTGATTCAAGAAATCGGCTCGGAGTTCACCGATTGACGATCAGCTGGCTAACTGGATGAATCACTTTTCAAAAGTTCGAATTGTCTCTTTTCGAAAGTTTACGGCATCGCTGTCGTTCCGCTGAGTCGAGGTGACTTTTTTGGTAGGTCGGTTGTTATCCCGAGAAAAAGAAATCGGTAACGCCCATGCATTCTTGGGCGACGATCAGGGCTCGTTAATGACCGGGGGCAAGGAATGGATGAAGTAGATCAGGATGACGATCAAAGGAAGACGAGTGTAGTCAACTCGGGTCGACGTTCTAATATTATACGGCTGACGGAATACACCGTGAGTCAGACGAGCAACTAGCGACGGCGGAGGAATAGGACGTTCGGTTACGACAAAGGAGCTCGGTCGGTAAGGAAGACTTTCGCTCGATACTTCACGTGGAAATAACGCTGAATCTTCGTGTCGGAGATAATTATTCTCTGTTGCGCGCGCTGCTTTTCTCTTGATCCTTAACCATCTCGGATGGTCTTTACGAACACTCGGAATAGTCCACGTTACATGCTTGTTTTCGAGTAAAAGTAACTCTTTAGAGGGGGGCCGTCTTCCTATGGCTTTCAAGGTAAAGGAGTCACCTGGGTAATATATTCGACTCGTGAAAAAGACTCTGGGTCTATTTTAACCTGCATTTTACCAACTTGACAAATGTACTTTTTCGCGACTTTGATCGACTGCAAGATTGCGTGAGGCGGGTTTGGTTTATTTATTCAAAAAATATTCGACCTTCGATATATCTTGCGTGCTTGAGGAAGGAGTACGGGAAACGCGTATTACGGCACTTCTCGAGGTCAGCGACTTCGCTGTCGAGAATCGTAACCTCGTATTTAACGCGGAATTAGGTAAATGAGTGTTTTGACTTTTTTTTTTTTTGAAACTGTTGCCTGCCTTTTTTATATCGTTTCTTTTCGAATTTGAATTCACGGGATAAAGTTGGTATTTTTATTATTGGACTCTCTACCCTGATAAACTTGTTTACAAGGGTCAGCACGTACCGACGTACATCAACATCCGTTTCGGTATATAGCTATAGGTATGTTACGTACGTGTTCAGCCTTAGTGAGATTTCGTTGCTATCCGAAGATTCTTCTTCCCTCATCTCTTCCTTATTCCTTGTCAAGGTTTTACTCTCTACTCGCCCGTTCACGTATTGAAAAACTGATCGTGTCTACAATATTAATTCGTATCGAGTTTCGCTACCGGAACGAGACAGCGGAGGTCTGATTTGTCACTGGGAGCTTTGTAAAAGCAGGCAGCGCATATTTTGAAGCTTTGTCGCTGCGAGTTTTGCACGTGCGAACGTACCTCTTATGTGAGTCAGGTTTCCTTTTACTTTTTTTTTTTTTAGTTTCATGTTATTTTTATATGAACCGAATGGCGTTGACTGCGAGATTTGCGAAGTAAATGTTTTGTGGAAAATACGTATCTTTGTTTTGAAATAAGGCGCTTATTGTAAATTTTGAAAAAAAAATATATATATATGTAATGTTTCACTTTAATCACCCAAACTTGAAAATATTATTAAGGATTTGTGGAAACCATTTTTTTTGCTTCGTTCGATGCTGCGTGTCAAAAATGTATAAGAGGATCAAGTTTGTTTGGTAAAAAAAAATTTAAAGAATTTGTTTTTCTGTCGTACCAAAAGCGTCGCGCTTATCGCAACGTATGTTGAGATTGCAAAATTCCGAAATTTTTTTTAGAATTTATCGATTTTTATTTTCATTCGACGTGCTGTTTTTTTTTGTGGTAAAAGACAACAAAAATTTCGAAAATACAATTAACGCTTGTCTTTGCTATTTTCTTCGTAGAATCAATGCTAAACGGGCGTACGTGTTGTGTCTTATTTTTATCAGTATTTTTTTTATTTTGACAATCTTAGTCAAACACCTTTTAATAGCTTTTGATCGGTCGTGAGGAAATTTTCTTTCATACAGAATTGCCAATACGAGTACCAATTGTTCTGTGAATAAAAATGTCCGTTGCTCGACAGGAAATCCGCGGAAAGCGGGTCGATTCGAAATAATGCCGGCGACGCCTGGCGTCGCCAATGCAGCGTTGAGAAAGCAGATCTCGCAACCTGCCTAACCTATATATCCAATTGACAAGACAAAGGAGACTGGCTCTATCGATTGTGCGATCAATATATCTTTTTTTTTTTTTCTTAATTAAATGCAGTATCATTAATTATAAATGCTTCGATCAATGCTACAGGCGGCGCAATGTTCGCACGAAGTTTCGTCAGCCGGTCGGAAAAATCTTTCCGATGAAAAACGGTACTATCCTCACGCTATAGATATAGCGGTGGGTGCGAGTTAATAGCGGAAACGGCGCTATATGAAAAACAGGTATTCCTTATGTGCCAATGCGTAATAATTACGTGACAGTTTTATGCGTAAAAGAGACGCTGAATTAATGCGTCCTCGTGTCAATTACCGTGTCGATGGGGAAAGAAAAGAAGAAAAATAAATAAAACCGGGCAGGGTCGTTCGTTCCTTCGTCATTGATTTTTAATCATTTTGTCATTTCATGATCGCGTCTAAATATTACATTAATCGTAATTAATATCACGAATTTCGGTAAACATATTTTGAAAAATAATTTCAATGACTTAAATTTATATTTATAAAAAAAAATTTTCCAAATTTTTTTTTTTTTTCCAAAATTCATAACAATTCTCCTTATCGCGCTTTATCGTCTTACCAGCATATTTCTTCTAAGTAACGTTATTTTCTAAAGGACAACATCTCATGCCTGTTCACCACGTGCTTATTTCGTTACTCTGATATTACGTCAAATCTTCCCCTTGATCGTTCAATAGGCTTGAAAATAGTTTTTAACAAAATTGCATAATTTTCCAATAACTCAATCGCAACGTATGTAAGGTTAAACGCGTCAGATTACACATACAAGAGATACACGTCAATTACTCAGTGACGTTATTAATTGTTGATTATCAGTGTCTTTCATAGTCCAGCTTGAAGTTGTATCAGCGGTAATTGTGCTACCTTGAAAATTTATATATTATATACCATACGCGATAAAATGACGTGTCGTACGGGTTAAATCGCCGACTGAAAATTAAGTGTGAAATTAATAAACGAATTTTTATTTTCTGACTCGATCTTAAAATTTGTCTTCTCAAAATAGTCAGCGATGTCCTGCTTGAAATCTCTAGTCTCTGCACCCGCGTGCATACCGAGTAAAATCGAACTGCCAGAGATAACTTTTTCCTCCCAGGTACCCAGAAGAGGATCGGACTCGTTGCGGAGGCTGCGCGACTCTTTGCAAATAATATTATATTTCCGTGAGTCTGCGTCATAGGATTCAGATGACCTCTCCACTCCCTAGTAGTTATACCCTTGAGAATCGTTGCATATGTGTACTCGAACCGAAGTCCTTTGTTCGGTATAGGAATAAAAGATTCATCGCTCGCGGAGGAGCCGACGGGTTTAGCATTGACGAAAAGGTCGAATCGGTCGGTAAGGTAGGAATGGAGTTAAAAATTAAGGAAACTCACTTTTCTGTTACTTATCAATTTTCTTCTCTCTCGCACGCGACCCACGTTAATTTCTATGTAAAAAAAAATTTAATACTTTCTTTTCTCCTTCCAGTGTTTCCCTCATGACGCTAAACGCTTCGGCGCGCGGCTTAACGTGCTGCGCTTCGAAACGAAATATTTCAAGCGAATTCCGATGAGAACTTATTAATCTGTAGCCTTTGCACGTAATAGCGCGATTTCGTTTCTTGCATCAAAATACATTGATATTCGTACGACGACGGATGCACATATTTTTTTCAGACGATAACGATTCGCCTAACAAATACAATATTATTTTTTTTTTTAATTTAATTATTACAATAAATACATAGCTCGTCGTAGCTGTTCGCGATCGAATAAGCGTTTAAATAAAGAATTATAATCTTTACGTAAATATGTTAATTACAATAAATTTTCATTAATGCGAATTATTAATTTTGTTATGTCAATTTATGAAAACGTCGCTGTAATGGGTTTTTTTTTTATACCCAGAATCACCTAACGTCGTTTATTTATTTGTACGCGTTGGCAATTGATCTTACGCGCATGCGCAGTCCCATTTACCAACTGCTTGTTATTCAGTGGTCCCCATGATATTTTTCAATGGATCGAAGTCAGCCGCTCTTACTTACTCGTCTGTCCGGATTGACTTAACTTCTAGTACTACCAGCCGGAGTTGCGTAATTCAAGAGAGCCGATCAGGAAGACGGTTAGAAAGCCGCCGAAGCCAACGAGCGATCGCGCTCATGAAGACCCGTCCAGCTGTACGTACTTACTGTACAGGTCGCATAAATATTCGTGAAAACTTTCTCGTTACACGCATCCTGCTCCCAGTCCCGGCGCATCCCGTTCCTGGAGCATCTCAAAGAGAGTTATCGTCGAAGATGACAGTACCCCGTGGATCTCCGTGTAGAAAACATATTTTGTGCGCCTAGTAAAGGTGTCCAATCGAAAAAAAAAAAAAAAATGAATCACCAATTCCACATATATCACAGTCAAGCAGTAAGTCGAAATTTTGTTATCGTTATCAAAGAATTTTTTTTTTTCATATTAACCTTCCCTATGCAACATATTCGGTTTCATGAATTATTACGTATCTGGTATGCTTAGTCTGACCCCAACCGTGTTATTAATCGTACCCAGCGATATCTCGGTCCCGGGTCACTCGAAGCTAAATTTATCGAATGACAGCAGAATTTAACGACAATATCAAAATATTTATTCTACTTCGTAATAATCGTCATCGCGCGTTCGCTGCGCCTCGGGGAATCGCCCGCGATGTCCGACTGGACTGTTGTTATTATGATCTTACTAGTACGGTGAGCTTAAGGCAATTCACAAGTGCCGGATCACCTTGTCTGATAAACCGGCGTGTAACGACTCACGCGCGATTCGTAAATGACACGAGAAATTTATCAGACAAGAGTCATTGTCGTCATTTGAAATTCGCGCGGAGCGCAGGAAGTACGTTTATTCAGGCTTGCGGTCGTTAATTATCGGACTCATTAGTGCACGTCAATTAGTACAAATATTATTCTCATTTAAGCGTCTTCGAACGGGAAGTTCAATTTATTCGTATAAATGTCGTCACTTCTTGCGTCATTGATCTCGTCATTGTGATCGTCATCATCGTCATGCGCATCCACGTAACAAATATTTACACGTTATCGATCATCGTTATCCAGCAAGAGAATGATCGTTGATCCTCGAATTACCTAGGTCGCGCCCTGGTACACAAATAATATGCTCGAGGAGGATTTAGTGGACTGGTGTAATGACATACAACGTTGAATTTCGGGCTATGGAATTTATTACTGACTTCGCGTCGTCCCACGATGTGTTAATGTCTGTTCACGGTGATTAAAAAAGTAATGATACGAGATTGTCTTAAGTCAAAGCGGATATTCATGGGAAATCACTGAACAGCTATTAGTACGATCGTCCAAGGTCATGCCTATGTATTAAAGACTGTTTTTTTTTTTAAAGTAACTAAAAAAAATTTTTTTAACACGACCAGCTTCGTTAAAGCGCATAAATTACATGCTCTGTACACTCTGTATAGTTTTTGTATATTCTCCGTACACCCTGTACATTCTTTATATTCTCCGTATACCCTGTATGTACAGTCTGTATATTCTCCGTATACCCTGTATGTACATTCTGTATATTCTCCGTATACCCTGTATGTACATTCTGTATATTCTTCGTATACCCTGTATACTCAGTACACTCTGGGATTGGATACTATGTTTTTTTAATGGACGTACAAATTCTACTATAAAGATACAGTATGAGTATTTTATGCTGCGAATATATTATTACAATTATATATCATGCGTAATACGATTTTGTACATAACAATGTAAATTGATCATATGGATCATTTTAGTGTATCAGTTTGAAACTGATAAGTCACTCGAGTACGTATTCCTTATAAATCGTTATCGATCGATTGCTGATTATTTTATTCATCTAAATCGATTTTCTACGATCGTCGTGTCTGAAGACAATTTTTTTTCTCTTCTTTGGGGGTCCGATTATTTTCCAGGGATCGCCAGCGCGAAAACAGGTCGCCTTACAGATCACAGACCAAGGGCCTTTCCACTCTTTCCAGTGGTCGTATTGTGGATATCGTGCAAGCAGACCATAAACGTGTCCGTTTCCACGGTTTGCCGCGTATTCACTCGTGGCGCCACCGTCTACGGCCTCGTGTCGATTACTCGCGGTCTATGATTATCCCTGCGTTTTCAGTGATTCTTTAGTAGGACGTCGATGTCTTTCTTTCTCTTTTTTTCTTATTATATTTATTCTTTGTCATTTTATTGGCATTTTTGTTATTGATTCGTGCACTGTCACGTTTTGACGATGCGTAACTGGAACATTTTATTTATTTTTTTGTATCTTTTTAAAAATTTTCTTTTCTTCGGGTTCTTGCCTCACCCCCCCTCCTGGCTATCAAAGATCAATCATTTTTGTCGTACGTAATACGACGTTGTCTACTGTACGATTATAATAACAACAGTGTTGCGCATGAAATTATATAAACTGCGAGAAAGTTACACACTGCTGTTGCATTATGGGTTTTGTTATTTTCGTATGTAATTTTGTGTCACCGTAGGCATGAATTATGTGACGATTAATTAGAGGTTACGATTGATATAATTAATTGGTAATATGTATTCGTAACGATAGCACGTATCGATAAGTGGTATTTAATATTTTTGAACGACCAGTCAATTCAGGTTTTCTTCGAAAGACGTTATCAGACAGGCCATCACGTGATGTAATAAAACATCTTTTTGGTAAAATGTCGTGAAGTCATTCGACACATTATAATAAAGTTTTTATTCAATTATCCTATGCGCTTAACCTTTAAACATGTTTATAACTTTTTTGGCATACTTTTTTTTTTTTTTCGAAATATAGAATTACCCCCGATTGATTGGCAAAAGTCACGCCAGTGTCCAAGTGTTTCAAAGGTTTCCAGCGATTTAAGAAATAATGTAATTTTTGTCGAAGTTAAACAATTATAGTGAAATTTTATTTTCAAAATCATAAAAGTTCTTATGGTTCGCGTTACACGAGTCCGTCGGGCGTATTTGGTAACGTGTAATAATAATTTTTTAAAAGTTCAAGGTAGAGGAACTTGTTCGTGTAAATCCTTCGAAAAATTATTAAATTTGCATTAAAATTTATTAACGAGACAGAATGGCAGTTTCTGTATGTAATAATAATGATAATAATCTTTTCTTTTGTTATTCGATTCTAACGAGTGATAAGAGTCTTAAAAATTAAAAAAAAAAATTTTTCTATTCACCGTCGTAGCTGCTGTCTTTCTTTGGTTTCGCATGCCCAACGGCGGCGACCAAGTCGATCATGCGAAATGACTGTTGGCGCTCAAGGTCGCAAAACTATATGTAAAAGGAATTGAAATAGGAAACAAAAATGTGTGCACGCGTGTGCGAATGTTCGCGAAACGCAGACTCGTGTCTCAGTAGGAAAAGACATCACGATTTCTGTACTCGTGTATGTCAGACGCGTATGGAAGATTAGATTAATGACTTGAGTTGTTGGCAAAAAAAATAGCAGTTTTGTTAACTGATCTAAAGCATCGTACATGGCGAAATCTCAATGTTAATTTAGGTTCCTTGTCGTATCCTGTGACTGTAAATAACTGGTAATCAATTTTTTTGGATTTCGGGGAAAAAAAATTTACCTAGGAACCATAGCCTATTATTTTGGACAATAACGATTTACATTTAATTTTCGTATTTTTTTTAACCTAATACTAGAAGCCTGTTGTCCGTAGCTTTAAAAAGCGATACTCGGCATCGGACACCACGGGATGCCGTTAATACAAAAATTTTCTTTAATTAGAATTGAATTCGCTGGTATTCGAATTTCTGAGCGAAAGGCGAACTATTAATGTTAACTTTGAAATTGTACAAGTTTATTTGGCAACGACGAATGTACGTACTTCTAATTGCGATATGGATACACAGTGACTTATATCCAATTGGGATTTTTTTTTTATGACCAAATATAACTTTCGAAAGTGAGAGAAAAAAGATTCTCAAAATAATTTCCAAAAAAGCGAAAGGTTATCAATCTGTTACCAAGTAACGGATAATAATTGGCATAATGTTATGTATGGATGTAAAAAATTTTTTGCCCCAAAAAAATGAAGTGACAGAAGAAGTCCTCAAGGACTCAAAACGAAATGAAAATATTCATATAAATCACTATAAATTGTCAACGTGATATACGTTATAGAATGCGAGCACTGACAACGAGATAAGAAAAAAAAAAAAAAAGATTGGTCCTTTAGCCTGGAAAAAAATTGCACGTATCTTGCAAGAAATCATATCGCCAGCAAAAAAAACGTCAAACGTTCCTTATTAATCTTCGGCGTGTAATCAAACATGACAACGACCACTACCAACAAACGCCCGTTACATATGCAGAATGTAAATGGTTAGTAAGAATACCAAAGGCAAACGTGTTCGATTTAAATTAAGCGAAAGAACCACCCGGTATATTTGTGCGCGAATTATGCTCGACCTTCATATTTTTTTTTGTACCCACCTTCATCCTTTTCTTTTCGTCAAGACGCGTTTCCATGTCTCATCGGTACCACGTATGATCTAATGAATTTTCGAAAAATAGACCCAACGTGTTAGTGACCTTAAAAAAAAGATTGGTTACACATAACGGATCGACACGACCGAGTGACTGACTTTTGTAATGAATATAAAAAGGAGGAGCAATCAAAGTGCCGGATAAGAGGGGAGTTACAAGTCGAGTAGGGTGGGAGTACAGT
>JARPRH010018080.1:0-11146 GCA_031763665.1 Calameuta haemorrhoidalis
CTAAATGAATTCCATTTACGTATTCTAGCAATGACAGAACAATGTTTTCATTCATACAAATATACGGAAATACTCCATTTTTATAAATGAGGGAAAAGCAAAATATAGTACATTATCTGAATATCCATACTCCAATAATATCCTTTTATGAAATATAGTAACAAGTGTTTCTACAACTTTATCAAGAATCGGAATATTTTTTTCAATAACATTATTTTATTTCAGATTTCAATACAGTATATGTGAAAGTTACGTTAAAACTTCTTTTTAAAAAATATTTTGCCAACAACTTAAAGGCAGTACATATCCCAAAGTTATTCAGCAATAATGCAAACCCAATAAGATATTCAGATATCGTGCTGTATTCTGTAAATGTTTTTACTTTATATTACTTTATATACGTATGTGTTATAGGCGACAGGTACAACAGGTGTCCTATTGTATTAAGGAATTATAAGCCAAATTATTAAATAAGCTAAGTTCAATATCAACGTTCAGTAAATTTTTCATAAATTCTAAATTATCCTAGGTAACAAATGCACTTTGGGCAATTTTTTCCGAATTTGATGCGATAGCGTAAAAAATGAAAAAAAAAAAACCAAATGCATCGTCGTGATTCATCGTGATTGATGCAGACAGTTCTTTTATTATTATCATTATAACTATTATTCGTCTATAACGGTTTACGTAATTAATACGTCTCTATGATAAATTGATAACCCTTCCGATTCATCAACAAATACACTACGATCTGTTCTTATATTATGATCTAAGCTTGCATTTAGCATTTATACAAAAACACTTTTAACAAACTGCACATACAAAATTCACGAACCATGTTAAATTAGTGCTCCCACCTAAGGTTACTGTACAGTATATTTATACGTGCACACGTGTAGAGAACGATGACGTCAAAAGTGAAAAAATTCTTCAAAAGAATTATTGTTCTGCTTTGTTTTGGGATGAAAAAAAAAATTAAACAGATAAATGAGTATAATAATTTTTAAGCTTCCTTCGCTTTTGACATCACTACTCCGTGTACGTAGACAGAATGGCTAAACACTAGTGTTATAACGCGATACCTCTCTATTGTTACTAAGTCCAATATTATTGCTCAGTTATTATCGACAGTATGCTATGTCTTATTGGTTACTTTATTTTACTTTTTGTTTCTCGACTCTTTTGATGCTGAGTTGCATTTACAGTGCATGTCCCGTGAATTCGGTGGTTTTTTTTCAACAATTATTCTTTATTAAGAAATGCGCGAGATACAACAAACGTTTTTTAAACAGAAGTAAAAATATCTACTTGATCAATCCTCATTTTACCACATTCAATCAGTTAAATTTAAATAAATGCTTTTTTTCAAGTCACGCCCTACTTATTTTGATTTTCTCTTCTTGCTAGGCTTACCTACGGATTTGTTGGCACTTCCTGAAACGACAGAAACACATAGATTTAATAGATAATCAAGAAGATAATTAAATTCTTTATTTATTGAAATATAAAGAATAATGCAAGAAATGCAACCGTGTAAGAAGACAAATTATAAATGGTATAGAGAGCATAAAAATAACGTAAAATAAATAGATCACATTGGTCTACTGATTGGTTCCATAAACCTTGCGTAATAAAAAGTAATATATCGTAAAGGGATATTAATCGGTATAAAATAACATAAAAATTCCGCTAAAAAATAACAAAAACAAAGAGCAACGTAACAAAAAGAAATATCTAAAGGCAATTGTTCTGAAATTGTTCTCACTGTGCATGCAGTTCCAGTGTTACAATCATCATCAATAAATAATGGTGGCTGTCACCGTACGTTTTAAGTGCTAATTTCTATACACAAGAAGTGTATGATATGTATTAAAACAAAACCAATAATATTACCAACAATAATAACAATTATTAATGACAAAGAAAAAAGAAATGCATACACGAACTGTCGTGCCAAATTCGCGTCCTGCATGTTCTTTCTTTCAAATCACACATGCCAAGAAATATTCATACAATGCTCATCACCGCGCAACAATCATCGCCATAGACTGTGACATAAATTATTTAATTTCTGTTTAAATATTCATTTTACGTAATCGGCCGTCTACGTGCGGCATCTCGTGGCTATTCCGATTTGGCGCGTGTTTTTGTATTTCTAGATTGCGCTTTACCCCAAAACACATTGTCGATTCCTTCTCCAACAAAGTAGAGGACGGTAGAGAAGGCAAATAACACCAGGAAAAAGGCGATTCTCAAAGGCCACGAAAGTACTTCCATTACGGGATATACCCAGATACCGCTTTTAGCATAGATAACATGCATCCTGTAATAAAACAGAGAAATGAGACTCTTATCTATTTTGTATTAAAATAGGACATTTAATTAAAATTAAGTTCTTACCAGACGAGGTAGCAAACCATGAAGAGCAGAAGAGCCGTGAGACCATGTGATCTCTTTGGGTACTGTCTTGGGGCAACGAGCATCTCCAGCAACGTTGACACCATAATCATCGTATGCATTATGTGATTGAGCCACCATGGAAAATAAGGATCCAATGCCTTAGGTAAGACCAATTCACGGTCGACAAACATTAATGCCCAAAATGTAACTCCTACGAACTGTCAAAGATTCATGGATGAAATGTAGTAAAAACGTCATCATCGATAGTACCTAATACTTTATTGATAACGAGAGAATAAATAAATATACCATTTACGTACCATAGCAACGGGAAAGGCTAAGGAGGCATGAACGTAATCTTTGAGACGTCTAAGGAAAGGTCTCTTCTTGGGGTTCAACTTGTTAGTTCCAGCTACATCGTTCAGTATACATATCAGGAAGAATATAACCTGTATAATCTGTAAATAAATTATGGATTTACATGATATTAAAAAAAAATCTTATTCGACCTAGAACAAACAAGCAATGGGTTTACTTTATCAGACGACTTACAACAATATAGATTTTATAAATTTATAATAAACTATATCTATACGCCGTGTTCCCATAAGCTGTATAGTTGTACTTTAGTACAGAATATAAATATATTTAATATATAATTTCTTTTATTACTTTTTTTTTTCTTGAATTTAATCGTACACGCCGGATTATTTAGTACCAACAGCTCAACAGCATTCGATCACCGCCATAAGTACCTTTTAATAGAAAACAAGGAGAGCACTAAAACTGAATCAGCGAAAGCATTAAATCGTTATCACTTCAAGTAGCTTTGAGTGTCTCTTGATCAATGAGGCACGTGTTCCAGTACTATATATGTATGCAAGCATCAAATGACTGAACAATAAATAACACAGAACCATTACAATGTGTCATGGTAAGTATTTCTTTGTTCATTTCTCTTGTTGATGAACATAATTGAAATATGGTAACCGATCCAGCTATTACTTAGGCCATTAAGCGACATCGTAAAAGAATTGTAACGGTGGTCATTAAAGTATTAGGTACGCGTCATATATAGCCGATCGCCACTAAAGGACTGTTCATGGTAATGTATGGTTTTCACAAGTGACGTGCATATAAAGTTTTGAGATAGGAAATCTAATGAGACATTTTCGAAAATCGATATTTTATAACCTTGGAAGGTTTGAAAAATTGCTAAAAGGTACCTTTGTTTCATATTCAGTGAATATTTTGCGAATTTCACGCTCGTCGAGTTCTGGCTGACGTGTGTACTTTGACTCTAAATATATGTACATGTATCGTTGAAAATTAGGTCAAGTGACGAGACAATCATTTTTATTTACAATATTTTTTTGATATTATGGAAGTTTATTAATTGAAGGTGTCCATTAGTAACGAAAACTAAGAATAGAAATATTTGATCTTTGAACGGCGAATATGCTCATGGGTTTCGTGCTAAAATTATATTTTCACAGAAACATGTGGGCTGTTACAACTTGGACGGTCTTTGATCGGTAAAAAAAAAATATTCTTCGTTTACGCACGCATATTACTTTTTTTTTTCTTTTCAGCTGGATCAAAGTTCAAACTATTTTAGTATATTGAGTGAGAGTCAATAAGATTATTTGAAATTTTCGTTAACGCAAGATTAAAATCCTTTCAAAATATTCATTGATTACTTGGGGCGTGAGAGATTATGTCTGTATATATTTGCCGATTTTCTATCTCATTATATATTTGCCCATGCAACATGACGTAATCCTTTTGTCAATGGTATAATATAAATTTCGTGATGCTTCGATTAGAAAGGATAAAGTTTTACTAACCGCATTCAGGAATGTGAGAAATTTAAATTTCCCGCCATAAGCACTGTGCATCTTAGCCGCACTCCTTGGTATGACGACGTATGTGTAATCATAGTACACCGCGAATGCAAATTGCAGAAATCCAATTACATGAAAGGCATACAGCAAATACTCCTTCATTATGTACCTATAATTATCGATATTCAGGTGTGTGAATTTATTTAGATATTTTTGATTCCTCAATTTTCATAGCTTGCAAAACATTAATCTCTGAAAAATGTAACGATAGAACCTTCTATATTTACGTAAAGATTCTAAAGCCAGTTTGCATAATCAGAACTGCACGTAACCTATTGACCTAACCGCGTACGCACTTACAAACTTGTTCATATTTCCGGAATGCGGTAAAAAATAGAATAAGAAACGAATAAGAATATTCAAATCATTAAAAATTCAATAAAAATCAGACCAATAATCGTGCACGCTTCGAAAATCGTTGAATCAGATAGACCTGAGACTCAAAAGGCCATATACAGATTCGCAAAATAATTCTCTAACTTATGATAACTTGTTTTGGGCATACAACAGTGAATTAGTGAGACAAATATAAAATCCCTGGAATTTCGTGAGGGTACCATTAAACGTATATTTTCATTTTCCCGCGAGTTTATAGTTTAAGGAATTCATTTGCCTGCGGATTATTTAAATTGTTTTTTCCGATGCAGGAACAAAATGTAGAGAAAATTTCATTGGAAATTAGTCAACAGTATCGAGAAATCAATAGAATTGGATCGAAGCATATTCAATTGGTCATAACAATTCAAGTAATTTCTTTAATTAAACTCATCATTTCCCAATGGGAAACGTAACAGTAAGTGTTCAAAGATTCATGCATAATACAGGGAGATAAATCAGTCCATCCGTTCGTGTAGTTAAAGCTTGCTTAATTAATACATCCCAAAGAGGAAAAGTATTTGTTAAACTCTAATTTTGTGCATCTTTATCGCATATATTATCATTTTGTAACGTCTTCCAGTGAAAAATATAAAATTAAATACAACTTAATATATCTGTACGAATATACGTTGTATTGAATGACAAATTTAGATAACAAACGTAAAACAATAATATGCTCAGTCGATAACAAAACTAACCATTGAAAGGAAAAATTTGCATAAATAAACATAAGACAAACAGTCACAGGATTATATAGATTGATAGAACACAGATCCATACACGAATCGCGACACAATATCTCAATGGAAGTGATAATAAATATTTTATTTGATAAATTAAGAGAAAAGTCTGACCTAACCTCACGAAAATCCAAACAGAGCCAACATCGGCACCAGCGCTGCCAATATAAATTTTCTCACTATTGTTTAATTCCAGCTGATTGTTCTTTGAGACAGCGATATATCCAAAGATAAATATTTCAAAATTTCGACAGTTATTTACTCACGAGGTTTTAACGTCAATACAACTCGTAGATCGAGACACGTCGGAATTTTCTAGCACGACACTTTTTTTTTCACCACGCGCCAATCGTCGTAATTTTATTAATTGTCAACTATCGCGATTCAATAAGCTTTGATAAACAATATACTGGTAGTATGTCGTCCAACATATACACGTACGAAAATGCTGACGAGAAACTTCGTTGAACTAACCTCCCAACGGAGCGTAACGTTACTAAAGGGAAAGCTGCTAGGAATAAAGCCGAAGTAGATGTCTGTTCGGTTTCACTCTGGGTGGGTACATACATATATCTATCTTCTCTTCTCTTTCCTTTTCTCTCTCTCTCTACTCCGCGCGTCTCCATACCCCGTGTCTCTAAATGTGTATACTATTATCCGTCTCTCTTACTCTGACTTGATTCACGTATACAACCTCTCTCCCTCTCCCCCCCCCCCTCTCTTTGTCTCCCTCTTTGTTTTTCCTCACGTAATCACGAAGCGAACTCCTTCCTTCACTTTTACAGGTCAAAGGTCGTATGTGGCTCTCCACATTCAGTACCAGTTATACATGTTCTTTAATCCATTCAGATATATCGTATCTCTCTTTGAGGCTAGCTTGTATAAATTTTTCTTCTCTCCTGATAAATAGTTCAACACGTGTTCTTCGTATACATAATATTACTGACACTACTACTATAGGTAATACGTATACTTATACCTCCCCTTTCAGATAACATAGATTCAATCGCTTTACAAGAAAAAAAAATACTCATATGACATTATACCGGTATTGATAACAGTCGCAGCTTTATACACACGCGATAATAATGGATATCCTTATTTATGATAAAGTTATATAATTTATATATAATATGTTGTCTATAAGATTGGAAATAGTAATTTTCTATATAGCTGGTATTGATTGGACGCTCTTAGAAATGGAATTTATTTTAGAGAATATTTGTGGATAAATGACATAAGACTTTTTTTAACAAATGTATGAACACCGATAGAGACTGAATCCCAATGTATCATAGTCACATCGTATCTAATCTTTTTTCCACGCGAAATCAATTATATATATATTTGCTGTTTAGCTAATCTGATTTTTTATCTAAAGACTCAAAGAAGGAGCTGCGAGACAATATCGAGCAACACCTGACAAATATTATTGATCGATTCGAATCAATATGAGGAATGAGGTTAGGCGTCGTAAACCAAGAGCTTAATATATGTATACTGTATCGTACTAAATTTTATACTGTACTGCTGTATGACTATACGGCTTCGTGGGACGGCGTTTCAATTCACGTACAAATTTATTGTGTTCTGTATTGTTTTTTGAATCCATTGTTTTTTTAAAATTATTAATAACGATGATACTTACTAAACCCCAAATGGTGAGAAATTTCAATTGGCCGGGGTTGAAGGGGCTTTCGGTAAATTTTGAGAGAGATGGTGGCATGGTTAATTTCGTAAACACGAAGTATAACGTGCTGGCATAAATTATTAGTGTTGTCGTATGAATCATTACGTATGATGCGGTTGCAGCCTTGAATTTCCAATCCTGCAAATATTAAAAACAATTCGTTAATATTCATATATTCGCAATCAGGATTTAATTATAATGTGATACTATAGAATTTGCTTAGGGTATGTTTTATTTTTACAAAATTACCCATTATTTTATGCATATCCTTACAGATAATATTGAATAAATTAATTATTCATAAGTAATTAACTTATTAAACTCTGGGAAATATTACATTCGATATAGTTGGATTGATGAAAGAAAAAAAATCAATTTCTTTTATCACAGATGTCGAACGATTTTTCCAGCTGATATCAATACCTATTCATAAGTTCAAAAGTCATTATTTAAACGCAATAACATTGTTTAAATATAAAAATCATGATACTGTCAAATAGAAAAAGTGAACCGAAAAATGTTTATGGACATCATCAAAATACTATCTACCTCGCTGGGATCTCTTGTTTTTTAATTTGTGTTGTGCAATTGGGAAATAAACTTTGACAAAACTAAATAAAAAATAAACTTTGATAAAAATTTGACAAAACTGATAAAAAGGCGTGATATGTATGTCAAAGTCTGTAACTCATAATCAGCACAATTAAAAAGCTTTATCAAGCACCTTCAACCCCAGGATCTCTCAAGAACATGTTTATGCACAACAACCGTTTTTAACATACAATTAGTGTGCTTTGAATGTAATTAACCATTCCACGATAATGCAGAAGAGAGATGGACGCGGTGTGACGTTGGTAACAGCGATACACTGCGATTTTTGGGCAACATAATTCATTAAAATCATTGTTAACGATAATTTAATTGTTTCCATCAACAATTCTCAACGAAATTTGTTTATTAAACTTTTTTTAATAAATCGATATCGACAGCATATCAAGTGTTCTTTTTATTCGACCCCCCCTTGAATACTCTCCCTTTCGTGTCTCTCTAACCAGCGTAAAGTGGCTAATTGTAGTTCGATGACGACTGCGCATGCGCACTTCGTAACCGGGTAAATAAAAATGTTTGCGTGGCTATACCGAGCTTAAAAATTCTTTTTACTCCGAAATTCGTGAAATAAACTTTTTTATCGAGTCTAGCCTAGACGTCGCGATTTCAAATGGATTCGGATAAAAAATATCGTGTGTATCAATTGCGGAATGATATAATTCGACTCGTGCAATTGCCTTCACACTCGTCAAAATAACCTCTTTTACGCCCTTGATGCACAAATCACTATTAATACAAACTGAACGAATGGTTAAAAAAAAGTGTCACACTGCATCCATGTCTCATCTACTATATATTCTTCACTTATCCAAAAGCATTTATATTTGCACTTCACACAGCCTGACATTTGTGCAATTATTATCAACGTACTAAATATACACAGTAATCAGGTTAAATTTATTATCAGTGTATACCGAGATAAATAACACAATGAACTATACTAACCTACGTAATGAATATCATCATTATTACGTCAAATTTTTCATTATCAATCCTTACACGTATTTCACATGATAAATCTTCATTTTACGTACCAAGCTTTCAGTCTCTCGGCTAGTACCTGGTTTCCGTGTCATTTTATATTCTGGATATTCGCACAGCAGGAAGTAGTCGTCAAGATTTTAATTTCTTGAACTACAAAAAACTGATGCTCCCAAAGGAACTCTAGGAGAGACGAAAGATTATTTCAGTGTGGAAATCGCTGAGGTGAGTTACAAAGTCAGACTGAGCAAAAGATCTGAGCGCTGGAAACACATAGGTCGTACGTGCCGTTAATCTATTTCTCCTACCCATTGTCAATACCGACGTCCGCACACTCACACACCTTTAAAACACGTTTTATTATCATTTACGCAGTATTGTTGTATATTTTTATTAAGGAATCAACCGACCCGACCTTCTCATTGTGAAAAACTGTAAATTAAAAACCAATGCTCCAAACATAATTGCATTTATTTATTTCCATTCGAATTTGCACTGATTGATATTCTCAAACCATGTTAAAACGGTCGAGCTGGATCACTGGATCCCATTATGTTGATCGGTGCATTCACCACTGTCAGGGATAAGTACTTGGTCCAGTAGAATATCACTGGGATTTGTCATTGCGACAGAAAAGGTACTAGCATTCTTATAGAATTTATAAAATTTTATTTGTTTCATTGACAAAAGAGATGCTGCACTGTTTATCGTAACTAATACATTTCTTTAACATCTGAAGTCGTATTTTCAACTCCTGATTATACTATAGCATATTTATTTTAACTGTGCTTAAGATTCTAGTCGTTTCTTTGCGACAGAACTCAATTACGTCATTCAATTTAATTCAAAACAAATTCAGTACGTTTCGAATTTTTAAGGAGTAATTAAACCTGGGTGTTATCTGAATTTATTATTGATGTATGAATAATCATTCATAATACATTTTTTTCTCAATAGACTATGATAATCACCAGGAAGGCTCTTGTCTCAGCGTCAAAAGAATTTAATAAATTTCTTGAACTTCGATATCATTTTTGACATTTTGCATCTTCAAACGGCATACACACATATAAGAAGGACTGAAAATATTTTTCCACGCAAGTAAGACATCGGTTAATAATAGCGGAGAAATCGACGGAAACGCAAACGATGAAAACTGATCGGCTCAAGTTTCTATAACGGTCGTACCGTTACGACATAAACCACAATAAAAGTATGTATATGCAGATAAAAATACATACAGTTATGACAAGTTTGTTAAAACCTGCTGCATATACGAATTTACTCATAATACAAATATACGTATAATATTAGCATTATTTATTACATATTAATGTTTTAGCCAAAAAATTGAAAGGAAGAATCTTGCATATTCCAAAATATACATAAAATCACTGTATCCACGGTTATTCAATAAACTGCATGTCCGATATAGTATGTAATATTTAACTGTACTACAATGTTTACAGTATAGTCAAACAGATAACAACTCAGGCCACCATGAAGAAACGTCATGCCCAGGTGCCTTAGGAATTACGCAAAAGGAAATCTGATTTCGTTTACTCAGGGCACCAAAAACTCTAGCTTCACCTCTGCATGCTATGGTGCATATACTGCATGTGTACCATAGTATGTAACATAATATGGCGGGAAGGAATATAAAAAGATTCTCCTGCCAGGTAAATTGCCAGCATATAGGATAATTTCCACCTGGCGATCAGGTAGCGATCTGTTGTAACGATTGAACAAAACAACGCCTTAATACTGATTTACCAGTAGATACATCGTGTCGAAAACAAAACAGCATAGAAATGGACATTACATGTACCATGACACGAATAGACGAGGTATAGCCACTAGCGATCGTATTTTGGTGAAGATCGCGCAGGGACAAATGACATCACGTTGAAAGCGATATCAAATTTTAGTTTAAGGGGACTTATTTACGTTTCGGTTCATAAGAAGATAGCTTCTCAAATTGGAACTGACGTTTAGCGTGGCGACACAACATACGTAAGGTTAGCCAATCAGAACAAAGAGAGTCCACTGATCAGCCAATCAGTACAAAGAGGCTCCAGTGACGTCACTGTCTGAATGCGCAGAACCGCTGGTGGCTATACCTTCTCTATTTGTATCATGGTATGTATGTATGGTCCACCAGTGTTCGGACGGGTTGTACTAAGAGACCTGCTTCGAAAATCGGTCTTTGATTATCACAGAATTTCCGTCTGCTCGCTTTTGTATGCCCGTGAACTTTCCACAAGCACGCTATAGTCTGTGGAACGGTATGTCGTGTCGTTAAAGAGTTCTAATCGTCCTGTTTGGATGAGTGAACACTTTTGTGTAGGCAGTGCATTTTAAGCGTCTATACGTTATACATAGTGATGCATGTGCGGCATTCACGTGTTACGTATTGTGGGCAACGTCATGGACATGGCTGACCG